>JAKOGI010004867.1:0-19520 GCA_029747015.1 Carnegiea gigantea | reverse complement strand
AGTTTATGTATCTTAGGGATATTTGCCACAGCATATCTTTTCTTTATGTTTTCCCACAGTTTGTAGGCTGAGTCAACATATGCCACGCTTTTATGGAGCTTGGGATCTATTACATTCATTATCCATGATTGAATCATAGAGTTCACTATCTCCCAAGTATTGATTTCAGCCAAATTTTTGCCATCCGTACCTTCCAGTTTTACGATCGTCTTGTCAATAAACCTAAGTTTATTTTTGGCTCTTACGGATGTCTTAACCGTGCTCTCCCATAGTTCATAATTCTTGCCATCAAATTTAATTGATGTTATGATAGCTCCGGGAGAGTCGAAGGGATGGAGGAAGTACGGGCTTTGACTGTCAATTATAAAGTTTGAACTTTTGGTCATGGTGCCGTTCACTGTGAGGGTTGGCTATGATGTTTTTTTTTTTTTTTTTAAAATGTATTATGGGATATGCCCAGGTAGAAGCTCTGATACCATAAAGAGTTTTAGGCAATAAACAAGAATTTTGTCAAACTTTTCTCTGCTCTCTTCAGCCATGCGTGAGTTACATATATTTACATACAAGAGCAATGCAATGCAAAACCCTAGCGTGAGACTTAAGACTCCTAATTCAAGACAAAGTAGAACAAGAGAATAATTACAATAATTACAATATTATATGTAATCCTAATACATATACAATTAATGCCTAATACGTATGTAAACATCATGTCAAAAGAAACAACACACAAAATGTTCTAACTCTTTTGCCCTTTTCAATTTCTAAATCATTGGCCAGTATCATTTCCTATTACGCATTGAATATGCGTCCCATCTAAAGCTCCAGTGCAGTCCTTGAATGAAAAATGATAAGCTAAGCGTAGTTTGACATATGCTTATCATGATACAAAAGTTAAAGTGTGTGGGGAGGTAAAAACCATACCTTAAAAAAAGGCCAATAAAAGCCTTTTTTCTCGACAATTTCAATAGGCAATTCATCTTGACTTTGACATGGCCTAACAATATTAGCAAACAATCGCCCTAAACCATCGAGCACCTGTTTATGATATTTGCCTATTGCTGATGGTTAATGCTGAAAGTGATCTTCAGCCTCCTGATAGCTTGCACCTCTCGCCAAAATAAAGAAGGTTATTGCAACTATTTCAGCTGCTTTTACAAAACGACCCTTTTTCAATAAACCCTTCTCCATGAATATGCTAACAAGATGTGTGAAAACATCTTTGTCGAGGTGAAAAACTTTACAACACAAATATAGATGATTCCCATACAACAATTTGTGTATGTAATTCGCCCTACTCTCCCTACAAATTGTTCTTAGCAACCTTTCTTTCAACGTGGAGCAAGGTCGCTCCATATGAAAACGTTCTAGGATGTAAATGACAATAGTGTCAATAGCATGGCCTTCCTCCTCATCCATTGTACAATCCTGCTCATCCATTCTACATCATATCATCGCACAACAATTAGCAAGGTCAAACACATGGAAATTATGTAAAGGCAAAGTCCCCACAACATGGTATTCCTCCGCATACAATGATACAATCATGTAGACAAACAACAACATAAACAAGCCATACAAGACCAAGGTTGTCCCGAACAAAGAAAGCAACATGTCCATGACAACATAATGCTAATGCAAACAAGTTCTTAGAAGAAGCACACACAAGAAAACTAACACATACATACACTTATCCCCATGCATAGTCAGATCCAAAACCCTTTTGATGTCACGTATCCAACCACAAACTCATCGTCCAAATCCAAGAAAAACTTTTCTTCCCTTTTTTCTTTGATGTAGTCCATCACACTGCACATGAAATCCAATCCCATGGCAGAAATTTTGGGATGTTCCTTCAGCCGTGCCTGCACTTGTTTGATAAGGGATGGTTGCTGCCTTGATTCCTCCCTCATGTGGAGAATAGCAAGGGATTGGTGCACTTTCTCATTTCTTGATGACCAATCAAGAAGTTCTTGCCTTTTGCCGTTACTAGAAGCCCCACTTTCACTTTTTCACTTATGAGAGCTGTGTACACTTTTAAGAGGAGATCGACTTTCCTCCGCACCAAGGCATTTGATATCAACATCGGAACCATCCTTATTCGCTTCGTCACTATCACCTACATGTTCTTACATATCAATCGCTTTTCCCTTTGACTATTGGGTTTGATTGCAAGGAGAAGCAACCATTCTAGGAGCGAAGCTCATTTCATCAGTGGCGTACTTCCATGGAATGCCAATTTCATCTTCTCCAAGTTTGTAGGAACCTTCTTGCGGAACGATTTATACTTGCCACCAAATTTCTACACACCACAACACGTATACATGTATCACATTACAGTTACCAACAACCATGTCATTCATAATGTTCTAAACTTATAAATGTATATATCATTTACCTGAAGGAACTCTTGCCAAGTTGAATCAGTCACAATGACAGCCCCAATCTTGTAATCAACACCAACACCTATTTTGCTTATAAGAAATTCCCAAGCTATCAACTTCTTTCCCAAATCATTATAACAGTTTTTGATTTGGGCACCCTCCTAATTGATCCCTTCATTTTTCAACATCGCTTTCACTAAACTCCGCTCAAATTTAACTGATCTTTACACTCTTTGTTCAATCAAAATATCCAACAACTTCTCATCATCTTTATTTGTCCAATTAATAGATTTCTTCCCAGAAGCAGCCATCAGTTTCAATTTTCTATACCCATCAATATCCCATGGTCAGACCACAAAACATACAAACAAGCAGGATGCAAATTTACCATTGCATTTTTATTGTTCATGTGGGGAGGAGAAGTTCACTTATAATGTCATAAATTAAGTACCATTTATACACTATTCACAAACGGCAACATTCAACAATAAAGTGATAAGGGATTTTGATGCTCACTTATAATGCCAGTAATTAACATTTTTAAAAGACGACCATTCATACAAATCTCATTCGGCAGGCATTGTTGTGTGTGTCATTCGTGAGTCTCATTTGACAGCCACTCATATCAGATCCATGAACCCACCACAAATCTAAGCAAATGGGAATAGAAAATCCCACCAAACAAAATGAAAACCCTATAATTGCTCTAAATCCCCAAATTTTTCCACCCACAACACCAACATTGACAAACATTATTCACCACAATTGGCTATATGAAATGTGGGTGCTGAGTTACATATCTGTCCCGTGAACACATGAAAAATGCGATCTAGGCCGGCCTCCTCTCAACCACATTGTGTCGCGGTCTGTACGGAGCCAGGCAGGCACAGTCGCAGTCGCATTCGGGCGGCTCGTAGCGATGAAGGCTACTTCGGTGAGCGTGCCATGGGTTGGGGGGTGCTCGTTTCTGAGTTGGGGAACATAGGGGGCCCATGGGGTAAAATAACAAGGTAGGGAGCATTCCTGTGCTTGCAAAAGAGAAACAAGCATGAGATTCTCTCTTATTGTTCAGGCAGTGTTAGATTTGGGCAGATATGATTCCATTTTTGTTTTCAAATTATCATGCTGTTATTTTATTTGACATTGTTTTCAAATTAAATCATATTTTTATTTTCCATATCAGACTTATTTATATATGAAATTAACAAAAAATATATATATTTCACATCTAAATTTTTTGAATTTGCTAATTTTATATTTTAAATTGATTTTTATATTTTAAAAGTAACAACAAATATATATTGCTAAATATATTTTTTAACAATTATCATCATACTATTTTCTTATTTTACATCTGAATTTTCTGAATGGATATATAAAAAATTGTGATAAATAAATTTTGTTACGCAAATCATTCAAAATAATTGAGAAGTCGTAATGCAGTAAACTTTTATAAAAATAGTTACAAAATTGTTAAAATAACATTCAATCAAAAAGTGCACTCAATTTCAGTAACTTCAAAAATTATCACACATAAATTATATTTTTACTATTTTACGCCACTTCAACCCACCATATAAAAATATATCAACTTCAACAAATTTCAACCCACTTCAACCTGCTTCAATCCACTCAAAAAAAAAGCCACCTTCAATCAACTTCAACCTATCTCAACCAACTTCACCCTTTTTATCAACCCCAATTTACTAACGAAAAGAACAGACCTTAGTTGAGTTGGAGAAGCCATTACTTCTCACTTTCAGATCTTGGTAGCAACAATTTCTAATTCCGAAAGAGGTCATGGGTTGGGGTTCTAAGTTTGGGCTTTCGTTGGCTAGTTGCTCCCAATTGGTTCAAAATTGAAAATTAACACACTTCTATGGTAAACAATCAAACAATAAAGTCGTTGTTGACTTCACATTGAAATTGCTATATTCGTGCTTATCCATAATGTTAGATCAGATTTAAATCCCATTATTGCATTAGATTCGACATTTCCTGTCCTAACTTTACTAATGCTTTGAGAAAAAAATAATAATAGATATTAGATTTGGAAAAACTGACCCGATTCGAAAACGCGACCCGAATCCGTTCGAAAGTTCCGGGTTTTGAACACAATTTTCTGTATTCGAATTTGAAATAAACCTAGCCCGAAAAACCCGCAAGATTTGAGGTCAAACCCGTCCCGAATTGAAACTCACCTGCTCAACTCGAATATTATATCCTTATTTTTTTATCTTTCTTTAATTTTGCCCCCTTGACAATAACAGTTTTTTATTATAATGAATCATTTAGAGAAACATTATATAACTATCGCATCCCTTTGAAAATTAGAGGATGAGACTTACTCTTTTCCAAAATCATTACCATAAAATAACATCATATACAACTTGTAAATGGAACAATTTAGAAAATGGGCATGAAATATGTAGTCTTAAGAAAATCAATTTAAAAAGTATTAAAAATGTTCAAGTCGTACTACTATATTCTTAATAAAATGAATACGTCTCATTGCATTTTAAATAATATTACTCTGTAATAATCTAAAATTTTGATGTTATAATTCATAAATAATTGTAATATTTTGTGCATCTATAATATTCTTTTATTTGACTTCTTTCTAATTGGTCTCGAATTTGATGTCGGTATCGGGTAATGGATCCACTTGTATTCATGTTAGAATCGACCAATTAATAAAGCATACATGATTAGGTAATGGTAAGTTAATTGACAAAATATCGAATCATTAAATAAATTATTAGTAGGTCGAACTGCTACAACCCATTATTATGCTTTAGATAAGCTAGCCCGTGAATGACCCGACCTATTATTAATATTTTAATATACAGATCAACCCATTCAAATGTAACATATTATTCACCTGTATATGGCGTTTATATATCACATTGAAAAGTTTGAAATTTTTTTATGTTCTTTTAAGAAATTACAATTAGAATACTTGTTCATTAAACACATATAATTTTAAATAATTAACGTGACAAGATTTTGATTTCGACAAAAACAGAAATAACTCACTAAAGAGGCGCTTCAAATGCATTGGGTTGATCCGAAACCCATAAAATCGAAATACACTTATTCATATATCCGAACTCAGAATATACTTAACCTATATTTTATCCGAATTCAAATACGTTAGATCTGTCTTTAGCTCATCCGTACGAATCGATAGGTCTAATCGAGGCCCATCATCTATCAGTGTTATTTAACAAAAAACAAAACGCTTGCGCCAATCAATCACTCGAGGTAGCTATGCCCCTCTTGAATGATGACACATCATATTGAGATATTGGGACAGCGGTGATGAGAACTCAGACCACAAAAGTTGATTATATTTCAATAAACGTGTTACACATGCTTCCGTACAAGATTCAATTATTCCGAGGTTCTGTGCATTCAGAACTTGAGATTTTCCGGTAAGCCATGATGAAAATTCAAATCACAAATCTTATCTTATGTCTCTTACATAATCTTACCTCTAGTGTCTTATCTTATATTATACTACAAATTGTTTTAATATTATGAAAAGATCTGATTAATTTTATTTTTAGTTTTATTATTTTATTTTTTAAAATTTTTTTACTTTTTAGGTCCATACAGATGAATATATTAATTCAACTTATGAACCATATTTTAATCTAATTAAATTTATTCTAAATGGATATAGATTATATAAGTTTTATCATTCAAACAACATGTATATTAACTTCATATATATATGTGTGTGTGTGTGAAAGATGGCTTAGATTTACATTTCTATAACTAGCTTTTACATTTGCTTGAATCCATGCTTTAGAAACATTTTCTTATAACTATGATTTCTCAAGTTCTTAGTTTGTCATGTCAAACTAAAAATTTGGAAAATAGTTCATAACAAATTTGTATTCTAATTTCTTTAATGTCTTGGGAAAAAACTATGATATGAGAGTGAACATGAATTATTATATTACCATTAATTATTTATTTTTAATAAATTTATTTATGTACACTTAAAAAAATAAATTTATACCATAAAAACATTTATGATATGGGAGCATATAAAATGCACAAGTGATAACGTAATTCTAAAAAGAGAAAGGACTATATTGCCAATTATTTTTGTATTTGTGCACACACTACATATAGAATTATCCTTTTTTTTCCTTTTTGTTTTAATTACAGAAATATTTCAGATGCTTATAAAATTATAGTAATTTGAAATATTACCATTTGACAGTTACACTGAAGTCTAAAAAGTTAAATGTGAATAGATTTTCGTCTTAGAAATGTTGCAATATTTTCCCCTAGGTTGACAATAATGAACTTTCCCCACTTTTTGCATCTATAGCAAAATATGTTCAATATTTTGGCCCCCTTTGACATAGAATCCTAGCTTCGTCATCACATAAATCATGATGACAATTATCAAATTTCTCAACTAAATAATAAAAAACTCATGATTTACAATAGAAATAGTTTATAATATGAATCTCATGCATTACCTGGGTTCTTAATGCAAGGTTTTCTTTTTTTTTTTTCTTTTTTAAAAAAAGGTTTCCAAATGGCTAAGACCAAAAAGGTTTCTCAACTAAATTGATCCACGACTATAAGTTTCTAATTAGAGGTGGAGCTCGAAAATGATGACATGGACAATATTTATATACCATCAATAGCTCCCTTGGGCGTGAAATTGATAATGCTCTTGCACTCATGAAAAGAATCACGGAGAGCCACTCCCGCCAGAAAAGGATCATTACTAGACTAGTATTGCCACAGCTCATGAAATGCATGTGAAGTTGATCTTTAGCTACTAGAGTCACGTTCATTAAAGTTATTCATTTAGATAGTAAATGACTGTTTAAATAATGGATTATTTTAGTAGCACATATCTATTTTAATTTAATTTTTAGCCAAAACTAATTTTAGGTTGATCAAGTCAAAAAACTAATTGGTGGAATATTACTTTAAGCTAACATTTAGATTACTTAGAAATGCTAATATAAACACTAATTTGCCAACTATAAATTTTTCTCAAATGCTAATATAAACACTAATTTGCCAAATATAAATATCTCACTAGTTAATATATTTACTTGATTAAACCGCTAAATGCTATTTTAAATACTGCTGCTGAACAGTGCATGAGTTTGCCTTATAAATAATTAAGGATCCATTGAGTTAGTGAATGCACACACTTCACAACCATGACGAAGATGGAATCTTGCTTTTATGTGAAGGGGGCTCTTCTCATGGTTCTTGTCATTTTCGCTGCTTCTGTTTCATCCTGTGAGTGTCTAACCTCTCATTTCTCATGGGGTCTTTAAAACTCGATAGAGAATCATAATTTAATAAATCTTTTATTTGTACAATTGAAGATGGAGATGAGTGACTCTATAAAGAACAACGGTATTATGGAAAGTGATTACTTATTATTATTATTATTATTATTATTATTATTATTATTATTATTATTATTGTCGTTATTATTGTTATTGTTATAATTACTATTGTTATCGTTATTACTATTATTATTGTCATCATCATCAATATTATTTATAGCAAAATAATATACAACTGTGAGGGCTAGTTACATATCATTCTTCTTGTTTTAATTTATTTCAAGTAGTGCACAATGGAATACCATATGACACGCTTAATCAACCGAAATCACCAGTTCATACACACACACACACATTATATTCAAGTTTTTCTTTTCCCACTAGCTTCTTCTATTTTCTTTTACGATTTCTTCTATTTTATATAGTTAAGAAAACTAAATTAAAACACACAACTTGTTTGGATTTCTCTCAATTTCTTATAATTTTTTTTCAGCTTCTTCCAATTTGCTAATTATACTAATTAAACTGAGATAACAAATTAATTCATAGACATTTTTTTTTCTCCTCTTCTATGGATAATAAGCAGATGCAGAGGGGTGTGATGAAAAAACCACTGTCAACGGGGATGATGTAACAACTGAAACACCAACAGAAGGTGGATTAGAGTGGGAAATGCTCAAAATTATTCGCCCAAAGCGTCCTCGTCCTCGCCCACCCCCACGCCCTATACCTTGCAATCATATCAGGTGCAGAAACCATGGAGATTGCGTCGATAACGGCTGTCTCTCTTGCGACGAGCGAACTGCTAGATGTGTGCCTTATTAGATGGTGATAACAATAATAAGCTTAATTAAATAATAAGTCGTAAACTATGTAGTAACGATGTTGAGTGAAATCCCGTTTGGGGTGCTCTACTCATAGATGTGTACAACTATGTAAGTTCAGTAGAACTTTCATGTAATGTACCAAATAAATAATATTGAATAAAACGCTCTATTGTGGGTTGACACATTATATGTGGCATAGTCAAGTAAGCCTCTTTAAAAGAGGATAGTACGCATATATAACTTGAACTTCAAATTGAGTCCTTTGACTACATTTTTAAGAAGGAAGTGCAGCATTTTGGTTTGGCTTTCATAAGTTGCCCCCCCCCCCTCCTCAAAATAATGTTGGCCTCTACCATGTTCGTCCAGCAAACTCATCTCCCAAGTACTAATAGCTTCTTGAGAAATTTGGGATAAATATTGCAATTTTAAATATCACCCTTATTTTTATATAATGAGATAACTGTATTATCACATGATATATGTGTGATCCCAAAAATAACATCAATTCCACATATTTATAGAGAAGTTTATACCTCTCATGAAAAAAAGACATCAGCTCTGTTTGGTAAACAGCTGTTAGCTTTTAGTTGTTTGTATTAGCTGTTAGCTGTTAGCTATTTGAATTAATTTTTTATATTAGCTGTTTGAATTAGCTCTTTGTTAAAAAAACTATTTGATAAAACTAACTATTTCTAGTAAAGTTGTGAAATGAAAAGCTAATTTTCAAAAAGTTATTCCAAAAAGCCCATAAAATTAGTTTTTTTAAATTAGTTTTTTGTATCCAAAAAGGTTTTCTCAAAAACTTTCTATCAGATATCCAAATTAGCTTTTTGATTTAGTCAAATAGTTAATTTTGGTAAAAAATATTTTTTTAAGGCAAAAAGCTCTTCAAAGAACTCTTTACCGAGTACCTCAATTTTTCATACCAGATGCTTTTCAAGGAGACATATCTTTTTAATAACACACCTCTTTAAGTAAGACATATTAATTAGTCAATTAACCATATTTATACGTTGTTGTAAATAATTTCACTCTTGAATAGTTGGGTCAATCAATGCGGTAGGAGGTTCCATAGTCCATACCCCAACTCTTGAATAGTTGGGTCCAACGCAGTGGAATGAAAGGACAACCTATCAAGCGGATCATTTTATTCACGCTCAAAATGCATATTCTTGAATAGTTGAGTCCATCAATGCTGTAGAATGAAAGGACAACCTATCAAGCGGAAATCACGCTCCACTTGCTAGGGCTGCAAAATAGATCAGAGTAGATTGAATTTATGTTTTTTAAATAAATTAATTTAAAATTTACCTATTAACTTATTTAATATAACAGATTAGATTCAGATTATCCGATTACTTATTTATCCACTTATTACTTTGACTGAAATATGATTATCGAGCGTTATAAATCAATCTCTTGAGTTCAATATATCATCATAATGCAATCGTTGTCCATAATCCATAAGAATTACAATTCTAAAAGAAAAATTGACTTGATTAAACTCCACATTTTCACAATTTAATCCATTTAATTATACGGGTTAAATGGATATTTTTTTTGTATCGAAATTCTCAACCTGAACATAATCTGATTAATTAAACGGGTTAAACATGTCAACCTATTTAATTAAACTACAAAATAATCAAATTAGATTTTTTCTATTAAACTGCTTACTCGTAGTTCTTTGTTTTTTTGGTTTTGTTTTTGTTTTAAACATATAAATATTCTTTTAGTGTTATTTAGCTTTTCCCTCTATAGTCTAACTTTCAATAGAAATAATATATATATTTCTTCACAATTCTTATGTCTGCTCTTTTTGTTAATGATTTAATTATCATCAATTAAAAGATGACTTTGTACTCCTTCCAAACGTGCATTTAAAATGAGCATTTAATTTGAACGGATGAGCATACTGCTATTATTTTACGAGCATATGGCCGCAAGTTAATGAACATCCAATTTTATTTTTATGTGGAAACATTGTTCATTTTATGAGCATTCACCATTTATTTTATGAGCAAACGCTTTTCACGTTTTAGTAAAATTAACATACGGCTAATTAAATTAACAAATCCGAAAATGCTTTTTGTGCACACATCAAATAATCTTTAGTCTATAAGCATAAAAGTTTAAGTTCACGAACTCATCAACTTATATATATATATATATATATATATATATATATATATAGATATATATATATAATATATATATATATATATATATATATGTGGGTGTGTGTTGGTGTTGTGGTGTTTGGTGTGTATATATATGTAGGTGGTGTGTGGGTGTATTTGTATGTGTGTGGTTTGTCTATGATATCTATATATAATAATATATATAATTATATATATATTATATATATCTATATAGAATATATATATATATATATAATATATACACACACATATACAGAATACGTACACACACACACACACCACACACACACACCACACACATATATATATAGACACACATACACGCACACATACATATGCATATAATATAAATATACATACCTATATTATATATTATATACCACACACAACACACCACACACCACTAACATATACATACAACATACATACATCATATATATATATTAATATATATCTATATATATATGATAAGATATATATAATATATATATATATATATAGGACACACACACACAATAATACATTAACATATAACATACATACATACATACATAAATATATTATACACACACACCACATATAAATACATACATATATATATATATATAATATAATATATATATATAATATAATATATATATATATATATATAATATATATCTATATTATATATATATATATATATATGACCGTGCAACTTTTTTATTTTTCTAAGCATACATTGTAATTTTTACAATGACATAATTTTTTTCATAGAGTGAAATGAATATATGGCTAGTTAACTTACAAAATCAAAAAATGACTTTCGTTCACATTTCAGATCTTAGATTATGAGCATACAATTTTGAATTATGAACGTGTAACTTTATATTTATAAGAATTTTTTTTTTGGGGGCCTTATGAGCATGTAGTTACTTGTTTATGAGACATACATTTTAATTTTATGAGCTTTTTTATTTTACTCTATTAGCATGCAAGTACATGTTTATGAGTATACACTCAATTTTCTGAGCATGCACTTTGGATTTTGTGAGCATGCAACAATTAATATGTTTATGAGAACACACTTTTAGTTTTACGCTCATACAATGTTTATTTTATGAGCATGAAGTTATATGGTCATGAGCATATATTTTTAATTTTATGAGCATACATTATATATTTTATGATTGTACAGTTACATGTTTATGAGCATACACTTTCTTTTTTTAATTAGCAAGCAACATGTTTATAGTGTAAACTTAAATTTTATAAGCATATGCTTTTTATTTAACTTTTAATTCAAAGTAAATAAGTTTCATTTAATGAGATTAGTAAATAAATGTAAATCGAAAAATGACTTTCATGCATTAAGTCTTTGAGTGGAAGCATAAAATTTTGAATTTATGGTTAGCTAAGTTTATATTTATGAGCATAGAATTTTTATTTTGTGAACATATGGTTTCATTTTGATGAGCATGTAGTTACATTTTTCTATTCATGCTCATTTAATTTCATATGTAAGCACATGCTTTTAGATCAGATGTATCCTTTGAAAAATTGAGAATTTTGATGTGCATAGTGACTATAAACTTATAAGCATTCATTCTTTGTATTTTCTGACAACATAATATAGGTTCAAGAACATCTACTGTTCTAAAAATGAACATTTTTTCTTCCGAAATGAACATGTAATTATAAGACCTTGATTATCACCTTTTATAACTTTTCTCCCTTTGAAAATGGTAAATGAACATACAATTATCAAATTATGGTCATCTATGTATATTAATAATGAGCATTTGACCTTTCTAAAATATGAAGTTTTATCATATATAACAAATTGTTTCATAGTATTATCACATGTTGACACATGAAGCAAGCGCTCTACTGCTCTCACATGGCGTATGCTTCATGGTGGGAACAATCAAGCATGTGCAGCGATCTACTATGAATTTGACGTTGATTGCGTTGATGTAGATTATCAATTCTGTGAGGCGCATGTGTTGAGTAACTAATTCAAGCTAGAATGGCAGAAGCCTTTGACATGTACATTTGAAGAAAATAAATGGAACATAATATGCATAGTGGTTTCGTGGCATGCAATTATCCCAAAGAATAAAGTTAGCCCCCCTCTGCAGAACGTTGTGTAGGATGTGACATGACGTGACTTATCTTATTTTTATTAATTCGACTTTATTATTGTTGCAAACTTTTTCATTGTCATTGTTACCTTTATCAAGATTATCATTATTTTTGTTGGGTTTTGTGTGGCCCAATTTCCGTTCTCTAGTCCATCACGGAGCACCAATGGGTTTCGTCACAGTTCGTGGCCAAACGTGACTCAGACGTAGCTTCCAGAAAGGCACCATAGACCTTCCGTAGTCCTCACCACGGTCTGTGGTTGTGCGGTGCCAAACGCTGCTAGCGGTTTCTCGTTTTGACCTACTGATCTCTTTATAAAGGGCCTTGCCTTCGGCTCCAAAATCATATCCTCGATCATCCTCGTCAATTATAAAACACATCCGTATGCACAAGCATCATTGAGCATGTAGTATTCTTGTTTTGTGAGAGAGCGTTTGAGTGAATTTGTAATCACTAGTTGATCTCTTCATAGGGATCATCACTTTGAGATCAATTTTGTACTCTCTCATCATCATAGGGGATTATTTGCTCATCGCCGCCCCTAGTTTTTCTCGTTTAGGGTTTTCCACCTAAGTCTTGGTGTTTGTTCTCTTTATCTTGTTATTATCGTATTTTGTGATTCCTTGTTGTTTGCATCGAATTCCTAACCGATCCTAACAAATGGTGTCAGAGCTCGATTATATGATGACAATAGTCACAAAATTTGATATTCCTAAATTCGATGGAAAGATTAGTTTTAATATCTGGAAGGTCCAAATGATCGTTGTTGTCACCTAGAATCGGTTAAAGAAAACTCTTGGTGGTAACACTAAGAAACCTGCTACCATGACAGATGAACAGTGGGAGGAACTTGATGAAAAGAGTTTCTCGATGATTCAGTTGTGCTTGGCAACCTATGTTCTCTGTGAAGTTCTAGATAAAACCACATGGTAAAACATTGGCTTCGACTAGAAGTGTAATATATGACCAAGAACATAGCAAACAAGAATCTTCTAAAGGAATATTTGTACACGTTTTCCATGGCAGAAGGTACTGCTATCCAAAACCACTGTTACGTTTACATTTACCGCAAGTACACGGTGTAGTTGTAGCTGGCTGACCGACAAGTATGGCCGTATCCACAGGAAACTTGATTTCAATCATCAATAGTAACTTCCAACACTCAATCTAAGTAGAAACTAATTCAGGTTGATAAGACTAAATGATACTAAATCTATTTGATTTGATAATATTAAAGGGTCCTAGATTAGGGTTTCACGACACTATTATGCTTTCTTAGATCATAAACAAAATTGTGTAAACCTGCCTGCGCGAATGAATCAAATGGAATGGTTACAAATTGGGATACATCTACACCTAATTTTGAAGGTCATTAGATTGGCTAAGCGATCCTAGTTATCTACTTTCATGAAACTAGATTTAGTAGAGCCACATGATTAAGTAACCTATAATTCCCAGTTGAAACCCTAGCTATTCTTATGCTAAGAAATCAATCGCTCACAAAGTGACCCTAAGTAGAGGAATTCAACTTTCGTTGATTTCCTAAACTCTATTTAAGAATATGAATATATCCCTCTTGGATAATTGATCGAACACATGACATACTAAGCGAGAATTCAATCACAAGCATGGGCATTCATTCACAAAAACCTGCAACATGATTCCAAGTCACATAATAGGGGCTAGCCCTAACCTAAGATAGGGATTTAGCCTCTATGCATGTTAACAATCACAAACGCATACATCAATCTGAAAAACATGTTCAAAGGCAAAAACTTGAATTGAATTAGCAAGAAAATAAGGGAGAGGAGTGCACTCAAATTGATTGCAGTGAGGAATTCACAATCCAAATAGGAAATTAGACTCTCAAATTAAATCTAGAATAGTGTGTCCAAGTACTCAGCAATGGATCCTCCTAAAACTGCTTTCCAAGTGTGCTTTAAGAAAAAATACCCAATACCCTAATTCTATTTTTGAGAAAACTTAAATACTGCAGGAAAACAGGGGCACACGACTGTGCCTGAACACACGACTGGTCGTACACAAATTCTAACACAAAACAGCATGACCGTGGAGAAGGTCACGGCCAGCCTTGCACTCCTGCAGGAAACTTTTTGCGTCAGACGCACAACTGTGCCTAGGACGCATGACCAGCCGTACTTGGATTCAACTTTTTAGTAGTTTCGCACGGCCGTGCACATATGCATAGCTGGCTGTGTAGAATCTTCAGGTCCCAAGACCTTTGCTCCTTGTCACCTTACAAACTCCTCAAACTTCTCCCTTTCTGAAACATCGCTCCTTGCTCATCCATAAGGTATTGAGCTCCGATTTCCTCAAGTTAGGGTCAAAATATCTGTAAAGAGTAAAATCAGGGATTATAAAGACAGGGGAGTACAAATGATCTAGTTTGTTAGTGAATCAAGGAAAAAGGAAGAGGAGAGTGGAGCAATCAAGGGTCGAAAACAGCATAAATAGAGGTTTATCAACTCCCCCGTGCTTGTCACTTGCTTGTCCTTAAGCAAGCCTATAAATCAAGAATCAACAGGGAGAGACTTGTCTCAACAAATCGACCTCCTCAGACAAGCAATGACAACCAAATCGATAGTTGATGCAACTCACAACTAAGATACTCGACAAGGCGAAACTTTCGTTTCCCAAAACACATGTTCCAAAACAGATTAAGGGATCATATGGCCATGATGTAAGAGTAGATACCCCATATTGAACCACTAGATGGGTCATGCCTCCCCCTAGCAATTTGTAAGATAGATAGACTAGTAGACCCTCGCTCATGGGGATGAAGTGGAACACTCATCTCATGTGTTTTAAGGCAAGCAAGTATTCACTCAAAACCACTCTCAATGCAAGCAAACTACTATAGGCTTAGGAAAATTCTTGACTCTCCATCACCAAGGACAAGGCATATGAATCCATTCATGAGGATTTTTTAAGGGTTGTGATGGGGCTGAGGTAAAGGGTAAGGACGGAATTATTTTAGGAACGCAGAGCTAAATAGCCAAATAACTTATAGCAACGACTTGCACACCAAACCATCAAAATAAACATCAACAACATCCCCACAAAAGATAGTGCGAAAGGGTCGAAGCGACTTGTTAGAAGTTCCCTACGCCAAAGACTTATTCGTACACTTTTTCATCAAAGAATTTTTTTCTTTTTTTCCTTTCTCAATGTTGGTTTTTTTCTTTTTTTTTTTCTCTTCTTTGTTCCTCACTTTTTTTTTTCTTTTTTTTTCATTTTCCTTTTTTCTCGAGAATGAGAATGAATGGCAAGGGCTAAACGAAACTTCAACTCCCAATCTTAAAACTTATAACAAGGATCAGGAACCCATCATAAACTGCTAACATGCACCAACAAGTAAATCCCCAAATTGTCCCACTTAGGATAACGTGTTGCTCCATTAACTTGGATTAGGGTGGGGTAAAACATTTTAGGCCAAGGGTTAAATAGATAATGGTGCGGAAAGCAAATGGAAAGGCGTAAAAAGGGTCAGGAAATAGGGCATAGTGTCATGTGGTTACTTTTTGGCTCATGTGGTTCACGAAATAATTAAATGCCTCAATCATATTAGCATTATGCACAAGTCAAATGTGATTTCGAAATGAGTTCTGCTAAGTTCTAGAGTTGTAAGCACTAGAGGGTTGGTACTCATGAAAGAAGGTTTGAGACGATATAAAATGAATAGTCATTTTGGGTTGAGAAAGTTTCACGTTTTCTTCCACCACAATCTTGAAACTAGCTTAGATGATTGGCCAACAGACAAGGCTCAACAATTCATGTCATAGCAATTCTCAGGGGCTAATACACAAATACATAGCCAGAAAATCAAAGCATTTTTCATAATCCATTTCACAAGATTTTTGCCTAGTAAAGCATCACTTGTCATGTACTGTCACAACTTTCCATCTAAATCATCACCCCTTGAATGTCATCATAGGAGGGGTTTTCAAAAGTCCCGTCTTTTCTTTCTCAGTTTTTCTTTTTTTAATTTTTTTCAAAGTGAGAGGTCTAACTAAGAAAACAATAAGATACAAAAAAGGAAAAGAAGAGAGGTTTTTTCCTTTTTTTTTTCATAATCCATTTCACAAGTCCCTTTTTTTCTTTCTCAATTTTTCTTTTTTTATTTTTTTCCAAAGTGAGAGGTCTAACTAAGAAAGCAATTCTCAGGGGCTAATACACAAATACATAGCCAAAAAATCAAAGTATTTTTATAATCCATTTCACAAGATTTTTGTCTAGTAAAGCATCACTTGTTATGTACTGCCACAACTATCCATTCAAATCATCACCCGTTGAATGTCATCATAGGAGGGGTTTTCAAAAGTCCCTTTTTTTCTTTCTCAATTTTTCTTTTTTTAAATTTTTTTTTTCAAAGTGAGAGGTCTAACTAAGAAAGCAATAAGATACAAAAAAGGAAAAGAAGAGAAGGGTGAAGAAGAGTGCCTGTGAAGCTTATGAATGCCCAATTCGATCATTGTTCCTCTTGCGATGCGAACTCTAACCTATATGCTCTAAGCTACATGCCCAACTAAATAGAACATAAAATTAAAGCTAGTGTATCTTAACCATGCACCTAAAATGTGTGTGAAACCTAGGATCTAAATGTAGGTACCTAAATGAAAGAATGGATATGTATACTACCAATACCAATCGCATCATCATCTAAATACCCGCCATGCTTAAACCTTTCATTGCCCCCAATGAAAGAAAGAAATAGGTGATGCAAAGGGGTGGGGGGAAAGATACCCACAGTATATTAATAGGGCCTAGAAGGACCGCTACGACACCAGTCAGGTAGAGGGTAGGGCCGCTGGAAATGCTTGCAGGCGTAATACACGTGGTGCTCGAGATTCCGCTGGTGGAGGTCCCACTTGTCCTGCCTATGAAGGAGCTCAGCGTGCTCCTAAGAATGTTACTCACCCAGTTGATCGAGCCGCAGGTGGAGGCAGGCAAACTCATATATGAGAAACTAATAGAAAGGAAATTCTTGGGATCCCAAAGGGCTGCTATCACCCTGGCCACTCTCATGGTGGCCCGGTGGTGCTCCCGTGCCCTGAGGCTTTCTTAAGGGGGGAGCCACCACATAAGGGGCATTATCATCACCCTTCGCATCAAGATCATCATTATAGGCCCAGTTAGCATGCTCGGTGATGGTGGTCCGCTCGGAACTGGGTAAGGGAAACAGAGCTCGACTATGATGGTGGAGCCACACTTGGCCACCCATGATCGTAAAAGTTTCCATGTGAATGCATGTGGCCAGATCAATGCACCTACCCATGTGAAGAACTGGAGTGAGGGGAAAAAGATTCTACAACCCCAAGTCACGAGCTAGGGTTGTGACAATGCCACCGGTAGTGATAACTGCCTTGCTGTTCTGTGCTTGCTTATCAAGCTGAGTAGCAATATGAAAGGCGGTGTTCACACAAACCCCATGCAAGGAAGCCTATAGGATGAATAACTGTCTTTTCCTAGGTACCCCTTGACTATCAAAACAAGGGAAAACTATGCTCACCAGAACGGCTGGAGGTAGCAAAGGACATGGTTGCAAATAAAAGTGGCCTTAGCAAAATAGGGCACGAGGGGGGCATCATAAGTAATCTTCTTCCAGTATTCACCCCGACTATAATTGGTATAAACGAAAGCTATCGTTCCACCCATAGGGAGTTATAATAGTTTGCTAAAGCGGGCTAAGAACATCTCATGTGTTAAGTCTGCCAATCTAAAGCGAACATAACAAGGCCCATTGTTGTGTTCCCATTGTTCATCAATCATGAAGGAGCTAAAGAACTCCTAAACAAATTTCTTATATACCGGGAGACGCAAGTGCACATAATTTCTCCACTAGAATACACCAAATAAGGCATCCAAGCCATCCCACAAACTCAATGCACACAACAACTCAACATTGACATGTTTAGGCTCACTAGTTCGATGAGACACTAAAGCATCATAACGAGCACATTGAGTTTCATCTAGAGACACAATTCCATGTTTAATTGAACAAGGGAGGAAGGATTGCGCACGGTTACCTTAAGGTGGAGTTGGGGGATCTACCAGGCTGGTAGCTACCGGAGTGCCTTGCCTGGAAGTTGCAGTCAAGGTGGAAGCTTTACTTTTGGTCTTTGGTGCCATGCCAATGGAGGAAAACCTAATTGATTCAACTCAATTCAAAACCCAACGTAATGAATTGGGGACTCAAATACTCTAAATGTGCAGTTGGAAGCAAGGAAGCACTAAATTGAATCACTTGAGCACAAAGGCGAGAGGGATTTAGTAGTGGTGGTGGTGAATTGGGTCGTGGTGTTGGTAAATCAGGTGGGGTTGGGATTTGTGGGGATAGAGAGGAAGTGGAGGAGAGAGAAAAGAGGGCAGTGGGTGTCGGTGGAAGGTCACCGAAAGAGCACACGACCGCCGGCTAGAGGTGCACGGGCTCCGGTGGGTGCTACCGGGGAGGTAAGAGAAAGAAATGTGGAGAGGGCAAGGGTTTGAGTGAGCGAGAGGAAGAGCGAAGATGAGATTCACGGGGATTCTTGGCGCTTTTAAACTGAGACGAGCGGCCATGCCTCGAGCACACGGTTAGCCATGCGTTGGGTTTTTCTAAGTATTGGAAGGCACGAATGTACGTAGACGCATGGCTGGTAGTACAAAAATTTCACTAGCTTTATGGTT
>JAKOGI010004866.1:0-12500 GCA_029747015.1 Carnegiea gigantea | reverse complement strand
TTTATCTGAAATTAATTGCAGGCTTTATCCACTTCTATATGAGTCTCCACCTTGCTCATATCCCCAGGATGCGAAGCAGTTTGTTCCATGTTTATTAATGAGGACAAAATGGTTAGGGTTCTTTTATTTGTTTACTATAAAAGTTTCTTAGTTATTCCTGCTTTTTCGCCTTTTTGGTGGGTTTTTTTTTTGGTGGGCGGTTGTGAAAAGGGAGCACTAAAAATTTCCACAATCATCCTTGCAAACTCCTTTCCACAGTGGCCACTTACTATCATCAAGTTTGAAATCATGATATCCTTGCTTGCGGAATTGAAGCTTTGGGAACTAAACCATTTAAAATGGATTTTGTGGATAGTGTTGGCAAATTTTGATTATTTGACTTTGAATTCCTACAAATTAGTAGCTTCTAAATTTATAAATAATCAGTATATCTAGGTTAATATCTTTGCGCTTTTTTTATGGAGCTTAATATCTTTGAGAGTCATTCAACATTTCAAAATCTAACTCGGTATATAAGAATTTATGTTATAGTATGCTTTTTGGGTTTGTTCTAACTATCTGATGTTCAAATCTCTAAATTGGACTCTATCTCCTAAATTCAATTTTGACTAACACCATGCTCATTTTTAAAACTTAATTACGATGTCAAATCATGCTCTATGAATCGCCCCCTCCCAATTGTGCAAAGTTAGCATAGTTGGAACTTTTTTGGGGGGACTTGGATTGATGTATTTGGTGAATAATTACATAACTTTCTACATGTTCGCAAATATTAAATATTTATTATGAATTCTAATTAGCTTAATATGATAATAAATGTATCCGTGGTTGTAATTCTTCCCATGTTCTTGTCACATATTTCAAAAATATAATCTACAATAAATTTATGTGAAGAAAACCCAATAAATACTAATTTGTTTTACTAAGGTTTACAATGACCTATAAAAGAAATGTTGCCTTCACTTGAATGTGAGTGATTTTCGGAGCTTTCATCATTTATTGCTGTGACATCAATTTTAAATTAATCTGAGCCATCAATTGCCTATCAACTTTTTTTTTTCCTTGGAAAAAGGATTGTAACTGGTTAGTTTTTTTAAGCATGCTTCATAGTTCATGGCCCTCTTTCCTGTCTCCGCTGTTCCTTTGCACTCTCCAGTTAATAGTTGCCATGAATGTAACATTTGCCATGATTCGAAGTCTGTAACTTCTCCATGAATGATCGTTAGCTACCTTGCTATGAACATGGATGTCTCTGCCACTTCCCGTCCTAGTTTGCTCCACTAATAACACAGCCGCTAGGGAAGACAAGGGTTTATGCTTGGGAAGCCGAGAAAATGGGTTAGATTTGGGCTTCGAAGCAGGAGTGGTGGCCGTGAATCTAGAGGTTGCAGAGCTAGCGCAACTGGCGGCAGAGTAGGAGCGAGGAGACCTAACTGCGGCTACAGTAGCAATTGGGGAATCAATCAGGGACTTGGAGGGGAGAGAGTGGAGGGTGGTTCTGTTGGGCTTTTATAGACGCCTAGGTTTAGGCCTTCCTGGTTGGTATACAGCACAACAGATCTGGGCCCATCCAACAAACATTACGTTACTAACTTTGTATTCTTTGGTGTTGTTCAGGCTTCATTAATAGGGTCGGATTTGTCCAATAATATGTGTTAATGCTATTATCTTAATCATATCATATCAATAGATGAATTTCTAATTCTAAAAACAATCACATCTTGATTTAGACTTACGTATTATTCATGATTTTTATCTTATGTGTAACCTTTCTCAAATAAGGTAATAGAACATGGGCCTTATTTGGCAACCGAGTTGTTTTCTATGAGAGCTCTTGGGATTAGGAATAGAAAATATTAAAGTTCAATTATTTATGTTGACTACCAAGTGTGCAAGGTAAATGCCCCCGTTTTCCTAAATTTTTTTTACATTAGCTGGATTGAGATATTCATTTTTTGGCCTAAGTCTATGGTTTAGGTTTTGTGGTGGGAGATCATATGTAGGAGTTGTGTTGTCGGAACATAGTCACAAGCTAGCCTATATGACATGTGGAGTAGAATTTGCAATGGAAGACACAGAAGCCTTCGCCATTACATACATGACATACACATCGAGGAAAGTAGGCTACATTCATAATTCAAAGCAATGGATTGCCATCATGAAGCTCAAGGAAAGACACTCACCAAATATAGAAATTGGGTTCATTGTAGACCATATTTTAGATTTATTTTCTGTGTTTGAAGTATATAATTTTAACTGTCAAGAGGAATTATAAAATGTTAATATCATGGGCAGAACTCATACTTATTGCTTTTCAAAGTACCATACAAAAGGTGCAGCAAGAGCAGCATGTATATTTAGTTCTCATGTATTATTACTGGCAATGAGGATCATATGTATGTTCTCATCTGTGCTAATTTGAACCGGTTAGAGGCCAATGGTGTGCTTCATCCTCATTTTGTTTTGGCATTTTGGTTCAGTACTTGGAGAAACGCAAGTGGATGCTGAAGCTTCGGGTCTTTTATGGTGAGTTGGTTTAGCTTTTGCTCATGTGTTTGATTGTCTGTTTGTAATTGTAAGTGTTTAAATATTCATTCGCAGTATATGCATTGTATCTCTAAACTTGCCTTGCTCTGGTTTTGATTAGAATTGTGGAAAATTTGCACGTTGGTCTGGTTTTGATTGTATGCATGTTTGGTTACTCCATTAGACAAAATTTACAAAAAAAGAAATTGGGTTTGCTTTGGATAGTTTAGTAATTCACCTGAGGCATACTAATAGAAAGTGAAGCAGGTTCTAGTTTTTTTGAGCTTCGAAAAATTACACTTCATATGTTGAAGGCCCTTATTATAGAGTCAATGTCTCTTAGTTTTTTTCATCAAATATTTGACTTTATGCCCACGTACCTATGCAAGCCTCACCAATTAGTTTCTCTTCAATCATTGCCTTAATGCCAGTAAGAATGAGGTTTGATATTTTCACGCCATGGTAAGCAAAAAGTTCCCATTTCCCAATATATTTTTTGTTTTTAGTGATACGGGTCCTCTACCCCTGGCTCCTTCAACAATTGTGTCATCTACTCATCTCATGAGTTTTGCAATTTCTAGCTTAAGACAACACATTTGAGGATTCAACTTGATTTATTATTTCTAACCTTTATAGAGGTCCTTTCTTTTTCTTCGTTTTTTTCCTAAGGAAAGGGGGGTGTTGAGGGTGCATGGTCTCTGGTTTGGCATGGACTGCATGAATGGAAAAGTGAACATTATTCAAGGTTTTTATAGTTGATTTTCCATAATTATAATTAAAATATTCTGCTTTCTCTAGAGATTGGAAAGTAGGGGGGGGGGGGAGGGTTGGAGTTGATGGGAGATTTCATAAAGCTAGGAGTACATAGGGTGTTTTTCAACAACCTGTTTGACTGTCCCCACCCCCACATCCATTTTAAAAAATCTGCTTGATTAATATGGGTTTAGTTTCATTTAATATTATACTCAATTGGCAAGTAATAATGGCAAGAATTTATTTTCAGAAGTAGGACTGAATGTAGTGTCTTACAATAGTGTCTTAAGTACAGAATAAGGAAGAATTTGCTATATCGGACTACGGGAATAATGCCTCTGTTACAATGCTTGATCCTCTGTTCAACCTAAGTAGCCTTATTTTGTTCTTAAGCTCTGCTTGTTACTTTTTTATAAGTAAGGTGTGCAGCTAACATTGCATTTTCTCATCTTGCCATGCCCTAATCTTTTGTTTTTTGAGATTTTGTTGTATATTGAAGCAAAGTATGAGTTTTTGGTTTTTACTTTTCTATATGAGACAGCTCCTAAAAGAGATGCTGAGCAATGCATGGTGGCTTTTTAAGTTTCTAACTGTATGAATTTCTACTTGGTACCATGCATCTTTGATTAAAACAATAATCGCAAAATAAATAATAAATCCATCATATTATGGGAAAGCTTTGTCACTATTTTTTTTTTCTTTTTTTGGAGGAGGGATGGATAGGGCAGGCATAGGGGCGGGTTTGGAAGGATGAGAAGATGGATGTTATGAACCTAGTATAGAGGCCATTAATCATTTTTCAAACAATGATTGTAGAAAAATTAAGGTTTTGTTTCCTTTCCTTTGATTCCATTTTTTTAAAAGTTATATTGTCGGGTTTTCTCTTTTTTCTTGTATATTTTCTTAGAAGCCATTAATCATTAATCACGTATGTATGTTGAGGTTTGGAAAGGGCGCTTCATTTACATATTCTTTCATCTCACATATCAACTCTTAAGAGCTAATTTAGCATTTGTGTTTGGTGATGAAATCTCATTTCTCTAGATATTTAAGTATCATTATCAGTGTCCAACGTTTTAACATTTGCAACTCTTTCTTTGGGTGTCTTGAAACTTTTGTAGGTTGTGCTTACTAGGAAAGAAATTATGCGACCTGCATGTAAGATATTTCTTTTTTTTGTTTCCCTTTTCTTCTTAATGGAAGAAGCTAACATTGTGTGATGAATGTGTGTGATAAATGTCTATGCTTTTATTATTGTAATAAGTTCTCTTTTTCAAGTATATTTGTCATCTATGAGCAAGTGTTAAAAAACAATATAACTATGTATTTAAGTTCATTTTAATTCATGCTTTTATTAGTTTATTGGTACATTTTCTTTTTGCAACAAAAAACATTTTCAACCAAGCGTATGGAGTATGCTTTCATGTCTTGCGTAGAGAATATTTTTATTTTTAATCAAGCTTAATTAGAAAATTGGTTGGAGACATTTATCCCCTCCCTTGGGCAGGGGCGGAGTCAGGATTCAAAGCAGGGGCGAGATTAATAATACACATAATATAAATTTTAATAGTTCTAACTTCTAAAAATGAAGTGCGTAGCTAATACATTCAAGAAAGTTGTCCTCGACGAGATCTCATAATTTGAAAGTAAAGTATGATATCGTCGTGCGATAGATTTTTTAAAAGATTCAAAAAAATTACTTGCACAGAAGGTAGCATGAGTAATTGAACCTGCAACTTCCCCCACAAAGCAACAAGCAACTAACCAATCTACTATACACTCCTTTGTGAAGTATTAAACAAATAATTAATATATATCTATTTTTTGTTTCCACCAAAATATCCCACTTTTAATTTTTTTCCCCAAAACGTTGAGGGGTCAATTGATCCCCCTTGCCCTTTAGTGGCTCCGCCACTGCCGTTGGAGGGGGGTTATGATTATCTTTATTAGATTGTTGTTTAAGCTATTAACCCTCTTATAACTCATGGAGGGAGTTGAGATATTGTTGTCTTCATTAAAGACTTTTAACATAATATATTGTGTAGTCCATGGATCAAAACTTTCAATTATTATGTTTAATTCATCTTAATATTATGTAGATTAAATAATTATAGGATGTTATTTGAGAACATATCTATAATAAAATTAAGTGAACGTGGTCCTTCGCACCCTTCATACAGTTAATGCAGTAATCAGGTAGGTAAACTATAATAATAATAATAATAATAATAATAATAATAATAATAATAATAACAATAACAACAATAATAAACAATTATTAAAATGCTATTTGAGAACATATCTAATTAATCATTTTGGATCATTGTTTTTCACGTTTGAATCATTGTTATAATAAACAATTATTCAAAGCTATTCATTAATCATATATATTTATTCAAGTAATTACTCCCGAGGTAGCACGGGTCTTTAGTCGTATATATAAAAGAAATATTGACAACGCTTTGCTCCCTTTAATTTTAGGAAGTCAATTTCATCACCACTATTCACATAAAATATTGACCTTGAAAGAATTATGATTTTTCTAATTTTTGAAATTTGAGAATTAAGTTATATAACCCTCCCTTCCTCCTATCCCACACTTTCTACAAGTAATCTCTCCTCTATCTCTCTTTGTCAGCAAGTTCCCAAAGTCCAAGAATTCATGGTATCTTTATGTGAAATTAACTACAGGATTCTTCCACTTCTATATGAGTTTCCACCCTCCTCATATCCCCAGGATGCAAAGTTGTTTGTTCCTTCTTCACTAATGTGGATAAAAATGGTTAGGGTATAATACCCCCGACCTCAGGCGGGTCGTGTTACATGCCACAGCCTTCCCCTGGGGAAAGACTGTTAAGGTAACTTGCTTAAACCTATTTGAAACATAACCTATTGAGACTTAATATTTAAAACTTAAGCCATTATAACATAATTGGGTCTTGAGTTTAACCCTAGGGTTAGGAATGTTAGGATTTTCTCAATTTCTGGGACGAAACGGGCAGAGTTTCTCCTGAAAACTGACCGTTTACAGGCTAAAAGCCTTACATTAAAATCCTGCAATATATAAAGGTACTAAATAACACCAACAACTCTACGGCTACACGCCGGAGTTCACAACTCTATGGGGCACACGCCTGGAGTATACAGAGCTTTCTATTTTCATAAACCTTACAAAAGATAAATAATTACATAACCTTACAAACATAAACAATATTACATAGTCACATCATAATCAAACCAAGCAAGTCCTTCCTTGTTGCACTCCACGCGTCAATCACATACCTGTGGATCTGGGAAAAAAGGGAAAAGTAATGGGAATGAGCAACCACCGCTCAGTGAATAAACCCTCTCTCCCAAAACATGCTTAAAATACATATTAACTTACGCAAGCCTTTCGTAATTCATTTTAGTTGAAGAGCTTTCACATAATACATCTTATTCGAACCATAAGCCGAGTGAAGGAATAGTCATACCAAAAGGCTTAACTTTAGAAGAAACCGTAATGCGTTGACTTAACATAATAAAGTTACGTAAAGCCGAAAACATAGCATAAAAGGGGTTTTACGCATAAGTTTCACTAACCGAAAATCATACATAGTAACTTATTCACGTAAATGAGGAGGCTAGACTCTTAGAGGTACTTTGTTACTGCTATTCCGAGTCGGCCAAACTCGAGCGGCAACATACGCCTATCCGGATAGACATCATACTATGCTGAAACATAATTTTCATACTTAGACTTCAGGCGGGAATCAAACCACCATCCCTGAATCTATCATAACGTAACATATGTGATACCAGGCGGGAACTAAGCCACCATCCATGGGTCTCAGACTTAAGTTTAAATTTTCTAGAGTAGCTCATCCACGTACACATAGACATAAACATAACCATTCGTACACATACATACTTATACTTATTCACGTATATATCTTAGGAACTGATAACATTCATACACATACATACTTAGTAGACAAACATGCTTATACGTATTCATATATAGGTTTTATGAACTTAAAACATGAAAACATAATTTTCTTACAACTTTAGCTTTAGGCAAACAACAAGAAAGGCCTCTTAGAAACATGGTGAGTGTACTAACTCATGATTTAAAACTTGGCAGTTATTAGCGTGCACTTGAAAGATAGGATTCGTAAATAATCACCTTCAGTTGCCCTTTTTACGCTCATTATAATCTTTCAAACGCAAAAGGATGAACATGATACAAGCCAAGTTTACTAACTCATAAATCGATTTCGTGAATAGTCTAAAAGCTTTTCATAATCGAAGTAAATTTGCTAGCGTGTAAACTAATTTTGTAAAATACGTTTACGAATTCGAAAACGACTTCGTCTCTACTTAAAGGCTTCGTATAAACGTAATACGTTTATTAACTCGTGAAACGATCTCCTTTTAGACTTAAAAGCTTCTTATAAGGGCAATAAGTTGGTTAATACTTAAAACGACATTACTTTAAACTTAAAGGTTTCTTATAAAGCTAACACGTTTACCAAATCGTAAAACGACTTATTTTCTAACTCGAATGCTTCGTATGAACGTAATAAGTTTATTAAATTGTAAAACGATTTCGTTTTCAACTCAAAAACTTCTTAATAATGTAAAACGATTGCTAACTCATAAAACGGCTTCGCTTTTTAGCTAAAAGCTTCCTTTAAATGTAATATGTATGCTAAATCGTAAATCGCAACTCGTTTGAAACATAACGTGTTTAGTTAATGCTTAATTCAAACTCAGTTCGAAGCTTAAAGGCTTCTCATAAATGTTATAAGTCTATTAACACATAAATCGACTTCCTTTGCAACTTCAAAGCTTCTTAAAACGTAATAAGCTTGTTAAGTCGTAAAACGTTGTCGTTTCTAACTTAAAAGCTTCATGTGAACGTAATACGGCTACTAACTCACAAAATGACTTCGTTTTTAACTTAAGAACTTCTTACAGACGTAAAATGTTTGCTAGTTTGTAAAACGACTTCATTTTTGACTTAAAAGTTTCGTATAAACGTAATACGTTTATTAACTTGTAAAACGACTTCACTTTAACTTAAAAGTTTCTTATAAACGTAACACGTTTACTGAATCGTAAAGCGACTTCATCTTTAACTAAAAGGCTCTTTATAAACATAATAAGGTTATCTAATCATAAAACGGCTTTGCTTTTAACTTGAAACCTTCGTATAAGCGTAATAAGATTGCTAAATCATAAAAACGACTTCGTTTCTAACTTAAATGCTATGTGCTAAATCATAAATTAGATACTTAGTTAGCGATAAATGTGAACTAGATTCGTTTGAAAATTCCATTTTAAACTCAAGATGCGTGTGAGGATAAACTGAAGGCTTGAAATGTTCCTAAACGATCTTCAATGCTAACTGGTTTGATATGAAAATCGAAAGCAACTTTAGAGAGTTATATTCAGTTCTAAATCATGAAAGCCACCATTTTAAAACATCTGGCAACCTTTCAAGAATACATTGGTTCTGCCCTAGCATAGCAATGCTTAAATTCATTTGTTTGTCCACACATACAATCGAATTGATACAACAACAATCCAATCTACCAATTCAGTAAACTGATTCATATAACTACTATTCAAAATCTTTAAAATAGGAGGGATTAAAGGTTTACCCACCTCGAATTCAAGTTATATGCGGGCAAATTGGCTAGATTGAAGCTAAATTTTGAACTCCACACTCCCAGAAAATCTGCTGACTTCGCGTGAGGTTCGAATCACCATCAAACCAAAACCCTAACTCGATTTTTCTGAGAAATTAAACACAATTAGGAAGAATCTAGGTCAACAATGAAATTTATAGATGAAGGAGGAGTTCGAAATCACCTTGCATGCACCGAGGTTGCCGGGTGTTCAGCTCATACACGCCCAGAATCAGCCCAACCGTGGCTGATTCTCGTCCCACCGCACGGAATCAAGGCCATCGGCTCCTGGGTTGGTCGGGTTGGGGCTCGGTTTCGCTAGTCGTGGTGCGTGGAAGGAGGAGAAGCGAAGGAGGAGATGATGAACAGAGAAAGCAGAGCAATGAACAGGAAGAAGAAGAAGAAGAAAGAGGAAAGAGAGAGAACTCGGGGGGATCGCGGCACTGAGAAGGAAGGAAGCCACGAGCGGAAATTACTAAGTTGCCTCTGATTCATATTCGATAACGCTAGTCTACTTCGTAACCTGAATTCTAAACCCAAATCGATAATGTGATCCTTCATCAACTACTCGTTCCCAAATATCTCTAAGTTCGATTTAATAACATCGAACTATTTCTAAGGTTGACAGCCTAATCGTATTTGGGTTCCTAATCGATTTAGTACTTGTTAATAACCGTTAATAACGCTAATTAAAATTATGGAAAGATTTTCAAAACTAATAACAATAACATTATTATTGGCGGCAAAACTATTCTTTTTAATAAAATCAACGCTCACATAGGCACATAGAAAATAATTGTAGCTCATATTGCTAATAAAATACGGTTTTTATAACGTAAAAGGCATCAATTGCTAAATCATCAGTCGAATCTCCAAGTCTCTAATCCTAAACCGAAGTACTTAATATAATCGCTCGTCCACTTACTCGCCCTTGATTATATTAAGGATCGATTTAGTTAATTACATAAATAATCCCAAGGTTCGACAATCTAGTCGTATTCGCTTTGGTTGGAGCTTCAAGAAATCGAAGGCTATTCAACTTATACAACTTCAGACAATTTATTTTTTTAGGGTCTGAGATTGGATAGGTTAATAACTTGGGCAATAAAGTAGTGGTAGGTTGGCAAATACTAAAATAAAATTTTCTAACTCAACAGGCATAATATCTGATAAGCAAGTACGACAAAAATGCGGGTCTCACATAGGGTTTATTTATTAAAAAAGTTTCTTAATTATTTCCATTTTGTGGCCGTTTTGGTATGTTTTTTTGGAGGGTTGTGAAAAGGGAACACTAAAAGTTTTCACAATCATTCTCACAATCTCTTCCCTATAGTCACCACTTAGTATCATCAAGTTTGACACCACGATATGCTTGCTCACAAAATTGAACCTTCGCAAACTAAACCAATGAAATCCGATTTTGCGGATAGCGTTGGTAATTTTTGATTATTTGATTTTAAATTCTTCTAAATTAGTAGCTTCTAAATTTAGAAATAATCAGTATACAAGGGTTAGTATCTTTGCACTTTTTTTCATATAGGTTATTATCTTTGTGGGTTCTTCAACACTTCATAATCTAACTCGGTATATAAGAATTTGTGTTATTATATGCCTTTTAGGTTTATTCTAACTATCTGGTGTTCAAATATCTAAATTAGACTTTATTGGTTAAATTCAGTTTTGATTGAGACCATGCTTATTTTTAAACTTAATAATGGCATCCAATCATGCTCTATGAATCTTACACCCCTGGCCCCTCAAATTGTCCAAGGTAGCATAGCTGGACCTTTTTTGGAGGGCGAAACTTTGATCGATGCAATTGATGAATAATTACATAACCTTCTATATATTCATTAATATTAAATATTTATTATGAGGTGTAATTAGCTTAGTATGATAATACATGTATCTAGGGTTTTAATTCTTCGTATATTTTCGTCACTATTTTACAAGTGTGATCTACAATGAATTTATGTAGAGAAAACCCAGTAAAAACTAATTTGCTTTACTAAGGTTCATAACGATCTTTCTTAAGTAGACTTCGTTTCTTTTCTTCCTAAACGCCAAAATGTTGTCAACACTTTGCTTTCCTAAATTTTAGGAAGTCAACATCATCACCACTACTCACATAATATATCGTATCCATCTTAGCCGTTCAAAGAATTACGCTTTTTCTAACATTCAGGATTTGATTATTAAGTAATTTAACCCTCCCTTGCCCCTATCCCATGCATTCTACAGGTAATTGCTTCTCCATCTCTCTTTACTAGTAACTTCCCATTGTCCAAGAATTCATAGTTCTATTCATCTGAAAATTAACTGTAGCCTTTATCCACTTCTATATGAGCCCCCACCCTCTTCATATTCCCAAGACGCAGAGTGGTTTGTTCCATATTCATTAATGAGGACAAAATGGTTAGATTTTTTTTATTTGTTTACTAAAAAAGTTGCTTAGTTATTCCTGCCTCTTTTCCTTTTTGGTGGGGTTTTTTTGGGTGGGCGGTTGTGAAAAGGGAATACTAAAAATTCCCAAAATCATCCTTACAAACTCCTCTCCACAGTAGCCACTTACTATCGTCAAGTTTAAAATAATGATATCCTTGCTCGCAGAATTGAAGCTTTGTGAACTAAACCAATTAAAATCGGTTTTGTGGATTGTGTTGGCAAGTCTAGATAAATTGATTTTGAATTCCTACACATTAGTAGCTTTTAAATTTAGTAATAATCCGTATATATGGGTTAATATCCTTGCACTTTTTTTTAATAGAGCTTAATATCTTTGGGAGTCATTCAACATTTCATAATCTAACTCGCTACATAAGAATTTGTGTTATTATATGCTTTTGGGGTTTATTCTAACTATCTGATGCTCAAACTTCTAAATTGGGCTTTATTTCCCAATTTAAATTTTGACTGACACCACGCTCATTTTTAAAACTTAATTGTGGCATCAACTCATGCTCAATGAATCTTCCCCCCTCCCCCCAAATTGTGCAAGTTGGCAACGTTGAAACTTTTTTTTAGGGCGGGGCTTCGAATGATGTAATTGGAGAATAATTACATAACTTTCTGCATGTTCACAAATATTAAATATTTATTATGAGGTCTGATTAGCTTAATACTATAATAAATGTATCCATGGTTACAATTCTTCCAATATTTTTGTCACATATTTTATAAATGCAATCTACAATAAATTTCCTTGAAGAAAACCCGGTAAACACCAATTTGCTTCAATAAGGTTCATAATGACCTCTTTAAACAAGACGCCTTCTCTTTTTTTCCTTGACCCCGAAATGCATATATATGATACAAATTATGTATATTCTTTTCCTCTTCACTCACCTCCTACATAAATAGGGTCAATAGGAATTTACTTAAAAACTTGCAATTACGAGACAAATAGAAATTTTGCTTGCTAATGAAAAATTTGGTGCTTGATGTGTTTTAGGCTCAATAGGTAGAGGTAATTATTGCCAATATGGCAATATCGATCGTTTATTCAGTGGAAAAAAATGTTATGCGGGCGCATATATATATATATATATA
>JAKOGI010004865.1:0-19529 GCA_029747015.1 Carnegiea gigantea | reverse complement strand
ATTATATATATATATATATATATATATATATATATATATATATATATATATATATATAGTATGTATATATATATATATATATATATATATATATATATATATATATATATATATATATATATATATATATATATATATATATATATATATATATATCGATATACATATATACGCTTATATATATATGCACAGATACATACATACATACGAATGAGCGTATACATGCATACATATATACATATATACATGCATACATACATACATACATGCATATATACATATATATATATATATATATATATATATATATATATATATATATATATATATATATATATAGATAATATATATATATATATATATATATATATATATATATATATATATATATATATATATACATATATATATAATATATATATATATATATATATATATATATATATATATATATATATATATAGAGTATATATATATATATATATATATATATATATATATATATATATATATATATATCTATATATCTATATATATATATATATATATATATATATATATATATATATATATATATATATATATATATATATATATATATATATATATATATATATATATATATATATATATATAACACAGGTCCACAATTCTCAACTAATCGCAACAAATAGTTGTATCTATGTGACTCAATAAATTTCTAATTGCATTGCTTTGAAATAGTAACTATTGCACACACCAGTGCCATTATTACACAAGCGCTTTAACAAAAATTTCATAGTTCATACTTGCTTGGAGAAGGGGAAGATGAAAATAGTACAACCTTTAATGGCAAATGACCCTAGCTTCCAGTGACTTTTAACATCTACTGCTCAGAGGCGTCTACGGGACAGGTACCTCGACACATCCCGCCACATCTTCTCCGCTTTAAGTGGGTTACTTTGGACTTGTGTTCTTCCTCAACTGAGTCCTTTTTCGGGCCTTCCTCTACTAGATGCTCTCCCTCGGGATCCTCCTCTTCTAAGGGCTCTTTTTCATGATCCTCTTCTGGGTCTTCCTCTTCCATAGGGTCTTCCTCGGACTCCTTCTCCTCTAGGGGTTCCTCTCTAGGGTCTCCCTCCTCAACAGGTTCTTCTCACAGGTTCTTCTCCCCATCCACAAGCTCATTTCCCCTTACAAAGTCTTCCTCTTATGTATCTTCCTCCACTGGGGGTTGTCGGTCTTATCCTGGTATCAGGGGTAGGGGGTTCATTATAAGGGCCCACATCTATTAAATGGTTCACTAGCCCTTCTAGGATCATTCTCATAGGTTTTGTAATAGCCCGACCGTAAATCATGTTTATTTATTTAATTACGTCATGTTATTAATTTTACACATTTATTTATCTCATTTAATCATCCCGGTTGGGAGAATTCATTTGGGGCTCTACTTTGCAATTCGAGTTTCATTGACCGAAAATTTTCGGGAAAATTGATAGTAGGCCTCGATAATTATGATTTAAGTGATTAAACTATTTTTCATAACACCACAAGCATTTTAATCTCGCGCTTCGAAAAAGGAAAAAAATCAAAAAAAAAAATTTGCAAACAAACCCGGTTTTAGCTCTTTTCCGAACCCGAGCCCATTCAAGGCTGATTTCGGCCGAACGAGACTTGGGTACATTTGTTTAGCTAATTACCTTTAATTAGGCCTAATTTATACTTAGTAAAAAGTAGCTTTTAGCCCTTTAAAAATCAACCAAGTTTTTTTTTTTTTTTTACTTCATTTTCCACCAAGCAAATATTCAAGTCACTTTCTCTCTCTTCTTCCCTCCTCCTCTCTACCCAAGGCCAGTAGGGTCCCCTAGCCCCTGTTGTGGTGTTTTTTGACCACTTTATGGCTAGCCTCCGATGAGGATTGCAACCTCCAACAACCTCCCTCCATTGGCTACCATCTTCTATCCTCAAAATCACCAAACATCATCTCCATCACCACTTTTTTTCAAATTCAAAGTAAGTAGCTTTAATCTTGTTCTTTGGATTTATGGTTTTTGCTTCTTGTTTTGGCTGTTTTAATGATGGATCATGTTGTTTTGATTGAATTAAGAGTTATCTTGGTGATGGATCATGGTGGAGTTGAAGTTGGATTATGCTAGGGTTAGGGTTACTTCTTAATCATGCTAGTTTAAGTTTGAAGTGATGGATTTGGATTATTTTGTATTTGATTTTGCAATCCGTATCATTACAAATGATTATGGTAATGCTGCTGTAGTTTTGGATGAATTAAAGAGTGATTTTAGTGGGTGGTTACATGAAGAAAAGATGAAACTAGGTGATTTAGGGCTGAGAAACAAAACCAAAATAGGTGTCTGTTTATGAATGAACTGGTATTTCATAGGACATGGAAAAATTATAATTTTTGGTGCACAGAATGAGTTAGATTTCAATGGGCTCTGGAATTACTTAATTCTGAGTTGTATAGACAAAGTTATGGCCACTTTACTGAAGACTGCACAGAATACATCGAAACTGGGAGCAGTTTTAAACAGTGGATTTTATGAAACAGCTGGTATTGATTGGCTCATTGAAAATTTGTGATTTTTGGTGTGTGGATAGATCAATGAGTTGTCTTTCACCTGCTTTGTAATCGCCTTAATCCGAGTTCTGTGGAAAAAGTTATGATCGTTTTGCTACGACTACGCAGATTAAACTAAAATTGTGCACGTCTGTGTTCTACCCTAATTTTAGGGACGTTACTATATGAATCATGCTTTGTGTCCAAAATAAAATTTTAATGGACATTGTGAGCTTGTCATATTGGGGTTTTACATCTTATTTGGAGGTCGAGAGTGAAAGATATGGATTTTCTAATGCAAACCATCAAACGGTAATATGAGTGAATACAGAAATCGTGACATTTGGAAATATTTTTAGAAGTTTCTATATAATTATGGGTATTGCAATGAAATTACAAAGTGCAGTGAGTTCAACAAGTATGATTATGTATAGAAGCTTACTTGGGTTGAAAACCTAGTAAAATGAGCATGAAAATGAAATTTGGGAAGTGAGCAGAGTAATGACTCAAAATTAGTATCCATCAAATCAAGCTGGTGTTATTTGAGTTTTTATGAACCTCATGTAACACCCCGACCTCACCGGGTTGTGTTACACGCCACAGTTTTTCCCTGGGAAAGACTGTTAAGGCAACTTACTTAACCAATTTGAAACATAACCTATTGGGACTTAACAGTCAAAACTTAAGAAAACTTACATAGCATATGTGCTACAATTACAATACTAGGCTTGAATGCACACCAAAACAACAAAGACTTCTTTTACTTTTAAACCACCCTCTTGTATCCCAAACAATCTTTAATACTAACTAGTTTGATATGAAAATCAAAAGCAACTTTAGAGAGTTATATGCAGTTCTAAATCATAAAAGCCACCATTTTAAAATATCAGACAACCTTTCAAGAATAGATTGGTTCTGCCCTGGCATAACAAAAGCTTAATTCATTTGTTTGTCCACACATACAATCGAATTCATACAACAACAATCCAATCTACTAATTCAGTAAACTGATTCGTATAATTATTATTCGAAATCCATAAAATAGGAGGGATTAAGGGTTTACCCACCTTGAATCTGAGTTATAGCACGTGAAAGGGGCTGGATTGAAGATAAATTCGAACACCCACAGCTCAGAATCTCCTTTGTTCTTCACGTGACACACGACCACCTCGACCCACAAACCTAACTCGTGATTTCTGAGAATTTTAGGCACAATTAAGATGAAATTAGGGTGAGGATCGAATTTATAGAAGAAGCAAAGGTTCAAATTCACCTTGCATGCCCGAAAACGGACGGGTGTTCGGCCGAGCTCGCGTCGATTCGCCCCTGCCTGCGGTCGGTTCTAGCCCAGCTACGCATGAGGTGGTTCGCCGGCATCTGAAGGGCGTCACCTGGGGTCCGGTTTGGTAGAGCGTGCGGCGTGGTAGCGAGGAGAGGAGATGGGAAGGCAGGTGGAGGTTCTCTGGTTGAGGTGTCGTGAGGCCGGGGAAGCAGAATGAAGAAGATGAAATTGGGGGGGGTTGCATGCCTCGACTACTTTTGCCCCCCTTTCTCTCTCTTTTTTTTGATTCAATTAAACCACAAAACACCAATCTATTGTATTATTAATCGAATTCCCAACATCTAATTCTAAACCAAGATCGTAAATATAATCGTGGGTCAGTTTACTCGCCCTTCGATTATGTTAAGATTCCATTCAATAATTGTAGGTTCAGTCCTAAGGTTCGATTTACTAGTCGTTTGGAAAAACTTGGTCGCTCTAGTACTCAATAATATAATTCAGTAACGCTCCTTCGAAACTTTCATGAAAATTACTAATGTTATTAATAATAGCAAGATAATTGTAATTGCGATAATATTTATTTTTAATAAAAATAGACACTCAAATGGTACATCGATATAATTATATCTATTGCAATAATGTCCAAAATAGGTCTATTAACACTACAAAGATGAATGATCGACTTAATAAATAAGCGGAAATTTACGGGCATTACACTCTTCCCCCCAAAAAGAATTTCGTCCTCGAAATTCATACTCTTTGGTCACATGGTGCAAAATAAATTCATATATACTTATATAAATGAAAGTGCTTAAAAGGAAGATTTCTTACCGATTTTCATTCATGTCATGGAGCTGTAAGATTGGTGGAGTTATTTCCTTGCTTGGAGATTGTTGCCGCCTTGCCTACTTGCTGGTTCAGTCCTTTGATTGGCATGCATGTTTTCCTGTACTTTCTTTGGACATTGGTTTTGGTAATGCTCAATTTCTCCACACTCAAAGCATGCCCCAGTTAATCTTGCACAAGGTCCATTATGGAGCTTGCCACACGTCTCACATCGAGGCCTTGGCTCATATGGAGTTCGGTCCTTCTGAGATTGATGATTGGAGTTAGGCTTCCTCCCATTCCCACGTACCCCTCCTTGTGAGCTCTCGACCTCATGCTTCCTTTTCTATTGCATAGCTAACTCATATGCCTCACACTCATCTATAACGCGCTCCACTTTGATGGCTTTTTGGCACATCGTTTGGAGATTTGGAAAGGTTAGTGCAGCCATGTTTGTTTTTAACTTAGCTTTGAGGCCTCTCTCAAACTGTTCCATTTTCATTTCCTCATTCGCCACTTGATGAGGAGCAAACCTACTCAATTCATTAAACTTAAACATACACTCAAAACTGGCATTTTTCCTTACTTTAAGTTCAAAAATTCCTGCTTTGTAGCCCATTTTACCTCCTTAGGATAGTATTTTTCATCTAATAATCCCTTGAACTGTGCCCAAGTTAGTGGTTACCTTCTTTTGGCTTAATGGTATCCCATCAAAAACTAGCATCTTTCTCAAATAAGTGAGTTGCGAACCTTACCTTATAATTGGCAGGACACTCCATGACTTCAAACAATCCTTCAATCTTCCTCTTTCGGTACTCATATTGAATTGGGTTTGGCGTTCCATCAAACGTAGGTGGCTTAAGCTTCAGAAATTTAATTAGCATCTCTATCCCATCATTTGGAGGCAGAGGTGGAGGAGGATTTTGCCTCTCTTTCGACGTATCGTGTACTATCTTAACTCCTGCATTCGCAATAAGGCTCCAGGTTACCTATGTGCATCATATACATGTATACTTATAACGAAATTTCTATCAGCCCCCTCCTGATAAGCTTATAACAATTTAACACTTAACACTTAACATTTAATATACAACATACATCACATAGCACATAACATATAGCACATAACATATAACTCTTAGCACATAAAAACATATCGGCGAGTCAAACTTCTCTCTTCTTTTAATATATAAAACCCAACCTGGCTTTGATACCACCAAATGTAACATCCCGACCTCACTAGGTCGTGTTACACACCACAGTCTTTCCCTGGGAAAGACTATTAAGGCAACTTGCTTAACCAATTTGAAACATAACCTATTGGAACTTAACAGTCAAAACTTAAGAAAACTTACATAGCATATGTGCCACAATTACAGAACAGGCTTGAATGTACACTAAAACAATAAAGACTTCTTTTACTTTAAACCACCCTGTTGTATCCCAAACGATCTTCAATGCTAACTTGTTTGATATGAAATCGAAAGCAACTTTAGAGAGTTATATGCAGTTCTAAATCATGAAAGCCACCATTTTAAAACATCAAGCAACCTTTCAAGAATAGATTAGTTCTGCCCTGGCATAACAAAAGCCTAATTCATTTGTTTGTCCACACATACAATCGAATTCATACAACAACAATCCAATCTACCAATTTAGTAAACTGATTCATATAATTATTATTCGAAATCTATAAAATAGGAGGGATTAAGGATTTACTCACCTCGAATCTGAGTTATAGCACGCGAAAGGGGCTGGATTGAAGATAAATTCGAACACCCAAAGCTCAGAATCTCCTCTGTTCTTTACGTGACACACGACCACTACAACCCACAAACCTAACTCGCGATTTCTGAGAATTTTAGGCACAATTGAGATGAAATTAGCGTGAGGATCGAATTTATAGAAGAAGAAGAGGTTCGAATTCACCTTGCATGCCCGAAAACGGATGGGTGTTCGGTCGAGCTCGTGTCGATTCGCCCCTGCCTGCGGTTGGTTCTAGCCCAGCCATGCGTGAAGTGGTTCGCCGGCACCTGGAGGGCATCACCTGGGGTCCGGTTTGGTCGAGCGCACGGCGTGGCAGCAAGGAGAGGAGACGAGAAGGCAGGTGGAGGTTCTCTGGTTGAGGTGTCATGAGGCAGGGGAATTGGGGGGGTCGCGTGCTTTGATTGCTTTTGTCCCCCTTTCGCTCTTTTTTTTTTTTTTTTGATTCAGTTAAACCACAAAACACCAGTCTATTGTATTATTAACCGAATTCCCAGCACATAATTCTAAATCGAGATCCTAAATATAATCGTGGGTCAGTTTACTCACCCTTTGATTATGTTAAGATTCGATTCGATAATTACAGGTTCAGTCCCAAGGTTCGATTTACTAGTCGTTCGGAAAAATTTGGTCGCTCTAATACTCAATAATATAATTCAGTAACGCTCCTTCGAAACTTTCATAAAAATTACTAACGTTATTAATAATAGCAAGATAATTGTAATTGCGATAACATTTATTTTTAATAAAAATAGACGCTCAAAGGGCACATCGATATAATTATCTCTATTGCAATAATGTCCAAAACAGGTCTATTAACACTACAAAGATGAATGATCGACTTAATAAATAAGCAGAAATTTACAGGCATTACACCTCACAACACCTCTCCTGGCATCAAGCCTTCTATTATCCATTTCAGAAGCATTACACTTTCCATTATCCATTTCGGAAATATCAGAAACCCATATTTCATTTATATAAATTAAGATCTTTTCATTATCACCTCAATCATTCGAATTTGGTCTATTTTGTTTCAGTTTGTTGTATTTCAAGTTCAATAACCCTAATTGATTTAATTTTCAAATCATTTTGTTGTAACTCATCTTATGTTGAATTATTGGAATTGTGGAAGCTTTTTAATTAATCAATTTCCATTACAATGGGAGTAAATAATGTTTACTAACTGCATTTACCTATAATTACATTTCTTTAGCAGAATCGGAGCCTAGTCTATCGTTTTCATTGTGCATAAGTATTGTCAAGTGAAATATCATTTTAAAGACTTCAAGTACGTCTATTACTTGTATCTTTAGAAATCATAGTTCATTTATCAAAGTATCATGTTTGGTAAGTACATCAATGAATCAGTTTACACAGTGATTTATCAGTTAATTATTGACCCTATCAGTTATCATCTATAGGGCATTCGCCCTTCAGTTACCTATGCGGCTTCAGGTCAGGTTCCTGATCGGCTTGGCAGGTGTACACCTATCCATAGATCGTAACAGTATCAAGGGGTTCACTATCAAATAATAATTAGCAATGTAGTTTTATATTCATCTCATTCCCTATTTTGACCTTAAATGAATTGCAAAGCGGGCCCAATCAGTGTTTCAATGATCATTTAACAATTCAGGAATGCATGTACTAAGCTTCGGCTCACAGTTCGAATTGTTTTTCACGTTTTGTTTTAGGCAAATGCTTAGAGAATTGCCCTCATGCTAGCAAAGCAGCGAAAGAGAATAAGTTGAGTAAGGAAATTCACAGTATATGCATACTTTAAAGTTGTATTTTGAAATCTTCGGTGTATGAGGATGTAGATTACATAGTGAATTATCTTACTATAGTTTATAAACCTTACATTGGTTAATACTTGATTGTGAATGGATGATCATGCATAAATGTGTATGGTTGAGGTTATGCTTAACTATGCTATTCTAGGATACATACTTCAAGCCTTGTCCTTTGGGATGGCGGTAACGCCCCTATCATTGGATTTATCATATTACAATTGAGTGATTTATTAAGGAGAATATAAACAGTAAAACATGTTTAATTTGGGGCGTTACAGATTTGGTATCGGAGCTAGGTCGCGATTTTCTTTATGAGAGATAGAGTATGGAGTTAAGATACTGAGAAATTGGTTAGTGAGGACTGAGGATTATTATGATATCCTTGGAGATTTGTAGCACTGGTAATGTCTGCTTATCTCACACATATTCTACTCGTATATTCTTCTTTGTCAGATATATCCATATAAAGTATACATAGTTTGATCTCAAGCAGTAGATTTAACGGAGATTTTGAACAACAGGTTAAAGATGTTCTAATGCATTTAGTATGTATGGCCATATGAGCCACCCATCTGAATGGTTTGTCATCTTTTAGCTGGAATTGTTTATTTTTGGGATGTAAACCCTTGTACTCCGGGCGTGTGGCCCGTAGAGTTTTGATCTCCGGTGTGTTGCCGTTGAGCTTGTTTTGATATCCTTTTATACTTCTATTCAATGCAGGGGATGTGATGTAAGGCTTTAAACTTAGAAAATGGTCAATTTATAGGCGAAACTCTATCCATTTCACCCCAAAAATTTTCGAATCACTAACACTCGTAGCCCTAGGGTTGGGGGTTGTTACAGATGTGTCCTACGACTCATTTTGAGGCTAAATACATAGGGAAAACCAAGTATGGGTAGAATATACAAGTTTAATCAACTTGATAGTTTTGATCATTGTACAAGGACCAACTTTGAGGTAACTTTTGTCCATGGTCACTATGATTTACATAAGGATTTTCCATCCTGACTTTAAGTTTTAGAAGATGTCATTCATATGAAATAAGTTTCAAGTGGATTAGAGGTCATTTGGTTCTTCAAAACTGTTAAACAAGTCAAAGTCTGTAAATTGCGCAGAATCCTAATGCATAAGGTCTGAGTTTAGTCTAGTTGCAGCCTATGCATTCTATTAGATAGAAATGTTTTAGCTATTCTATGTCAAAGTACAAAAAGTAAGCTTTCCAATGACCCATATTGCAGCACATTTGGAGACCAATGGTTAATGAAATTTAGCCTAGAAGTCTGATGGTACAGACTGTTCAAGTTAGTAGATACATACAACTTTGAGCTTATATTTCCTCATATTATGAGTGTCATTTTATGCATTTCTTGGATCTAAGTGGCAAGTAATTCAATATGCTTCATTGATTATAGATATTTTCTTTTGTAACTCATGAATTTTATCTAAGTGAGCTATATGGGGATTCTTGATGTAATATCACCTAAATTATAGGATTTTGGAGAGGCTTGTTCTATGGTACATAAGTTCTGAAACCATTAACTATCGACGATTCCATACAAGAAAAACCAAGGACACATTACAGAGATATTTTGTTTCAATTCATTGCAATTTAAGACTTACTTAAATTGCCCAAACTCTTGCAAGCAGTCCATTAATTCCACCTCCATATATGAAGTAGACATTCCTCTAGAAAATATTTCACTGCACCTTCTGGCAACATACCATCTACCATTATCCTTGTTGGATTATCAGCCGTTGGATACTCTTCACTTTGACCAGGGACTTCATCTTTTTGTCTTCATGACATTTCCCCATCAAGTTGCATTATCATTCACTCTCATGTTACATCTTCATTAGTTCTAGTCACCTTTTCCTATTTTTAAGAGCCCAATTGCTACTAGTAGCTTATTTATGATTGGGATGCACCCATGTCAATAGATGATAATTTTGCAGCATGCCTGAACAGGAGGTAGATCTTAACTACACTTTGTATAGGGGTTGATTGTTGTCTAACTTGTGGAATCCATTGCTAGGGCAAATGCGATGTGTCTACCATTTTTGGCTGATTCAACGTCAGTTTCCTATTGAAGATCACTTTCATAAAGCTTAAGTTGGACAATCAAAATTTTTGTCATGCATTTAGACTGCGTCAGTGAGAAATTTTGATGGGTTACTGTCCCTTGGAGAAATATGTTCAACTGATTCATGCTAAAGGACTCCAGAGTGGAAAGTATGACCCAGTGGAACCTGAAGAATTGATTCGAGGAATGAAGAAAATCTTCACTGTAGTAGAGGTTCCAGAGGATAATAGGTGAACATTGAAATATTTTATCTAACGGGTGAAACCGATATTTGGTGGAACATGTTTATGAATAGGCTCTTAAGGCATGACTTCATTTGGAGTCGATTTGTGAAAGAACTAATTACATCGCTCAGGATTGCTAGGTGGGAACTAACAAATGCACATGGTATGGTAGCCCAGAGCACCTCATCACTGCGTGCTCCTGAAGACTGAAGGCTGTAGGCAAGGGCTCCCACCCCCAAGGCCCCTAGCTGTAGGAAGGTCGTAGGTGTTGAGCAAGAAGGATACTGCCACCTCTGGTGCGGTAGTTACCGGAACTCTTCTTTAATTTTGAAACCATTTTGTATATTGATTGATTCAGTTGCCACTCATTCATTTATATTTATAGGAGCTGCCATACAAGTGAACCTTGAGAATAAAAAGGCAGAAACCAATTATGAAATCAAGTTGTCAAATGACTTTAGAGTTAAGTGTTCTACATCTCATAAATTTGTTTCAATTACTGTTGGTGAGATAGTTTCCCCTGAAGTTCTAATTCAATTTGACTTATCAGACTTTGATATCATTTTGGAAATGATTTGGTTGTGCACTTCTGGGGTCAAGATAGGTTGTGATCCTGAGGTTATTTCAAGAGATGAACAAGGGAGAGAAATATGTTTTATGGTCAAAGAGAGGAAAAACCTTGTCCTTTAAGTTCTTTTATGAAAACCAATGAGCTCATCTGTCAAGGATATATTATGTATTGGTGTTATGCTAGTAACATTCAACCAAAGGAAGAAATAGTAGAAGATATCCCTATAGCTTGTGAATTTAGAGATGTTTTCCTGAAAAGTTACCGGGATTGCTCCACAAAAAGAAATTGATGTTGAGATTGAATTAATCCCTGATGCTCAATCTATCTCCAAAACCCCACATCGTATGGCCCCAATTGAGGTTAAAGAACTAAAGATTTAGTTAGAGAAGTATTACAGAAGGGATTTATCATACCACGCATGTCACCATGAGGTGCCCTAATTCTATTTGTAAAGAAGAAGAATGGAACCTGGAGGCTCTGTATTGATTACAGAAAGCTGAACAAGATCACCATCAAAAACACATACCCATCGCCCTAAATAAATGACTTAATTGATCAACTGCAGAGAGCAGGAGTCTGATCTAAGATTAATTTGAGGTCAAGGTACCATCAACTTAGGATTATACCTGAAGACATTCCCAAACCACACTAAGGACCATGTTTGGGTCAATATGAATTCATTGTGATGTCTTTTGGCCTAATCAATGGTCCTGCGGCCTTTATGGATCTTATGAATAGAGTTTCATACCCTATTTAGACAAGTTTGTGGTGGTGTTTATAAAAAGGCATCTTGAATTACTCCAAGGATAGAGATAAGCATATTGATCATTTGAGATAGTGTTGCAGACCTTGAAGGGACATCAATTACATAACAACTACAAAAAGCATGAAACTGATCAGAAGCAATGGTATTTATAGAGCATATGGCTTCAAAGGAAAAGATTAAGGTTAATTTGCACAACCTGAAGCGGTTACAAAGTGCCCAAGACCCACCAATGTAGTAAGCCTAGAAACTGTTTGAGTTTAGCATGGACTTATCGAGTTCAGGAAGGATTTTACAAATATTATCTTCCCTGACCAATTTGTCGAAGCAAGCTACAAAGTCAGCAAGAAGATAAAGTGGTGGCTTATGCCTTCTAACAGCTCAAGTCTTATGAGAAGAATTACCCTACCCATTTCTTTAGTTTTTACATTGAAAATTTAGAGACATTACTTATATGGGGTACTATGCAAGAATCGATACTAATCATCAAAGCTTCAAGTACATCTTCGTGCAGAATAAGCTCCATCAGTTGTGGTAGATCCAATGTCAACCAAGAAAGAGAAATGTTATGGCAGACACTCTAAATAGGAAGGCACAACATACCTAGAACGTTGTAGTGATTACACAACTGAATCTCTTAAGAGAGCTTGAGGTCTTGGACATTCAATTAGTGTTGAACAGGAGGGTGAATGTTCAATTACCGACGCTTACCTTACAGCCCTCCTTGTTGGAGGAAATTAGAGTGAATCAAGATAGTGATCCTAAGCTCCAAAGAATAAAGCAAAATCTTAAGAAAGGAATTCAATTTCAATGGACTTTATCATGGGATTCCCTCAGAGATAGTGTATAACTGAGATCAAAGATTTCAAGCCTGTTATGGCAAGCACTTCAAAGAGCCTTTAGAACTAGATTGAACTTTTACAGTTCTTATCATCCTGAAATAGATGGGCAAGCATCTAAAAATATCAATGGATCAACTCTTCTAAGTTGGATCCTGTAGTGCTTCACGATCTACGACCAACATTTGCATTTGCAGAAAGTATGGAACTCCCAGTGGTCAACGTTATGATAGCACTGGCAGAGAATCCTTCATTAAACATCAGGACAAAATGGCGGCAGACATTGACAACAAATCATCTTATGGGTTATAAAGATCTTCTATAGCATTTAATAAGGTGACACATGTCAGAAGATTCCTAAAAATATCCTACTGAAAGCGACATAAATGCTATGTTGATAAAAGAAGGAGATTCCTGGACTTTCATGTATGTAGCAAGGTTCTTCAAAAAGTTTCATCAATTAAGGGTGTAAGGAGGTTGAGCTACAAACTAAATTACGGTCAAGATCTTTTAGACCATGTCAGTTTATTAAAAGGCCGAATTGCATAGCTTGTCTACCAGGTCTGCCTATATAGCTCACACGCGTGCATGACGTGTTTCTTGTCTCACAACTCAAGTAGTACATTTCATATCCTAATCACACTATCATAAGCAAACCCATTGTGGTCATTATGGATCTTGCGCTTCAAGAGCACCCAATCCAGATATTAAATCCCAGGGTTCAGCAGTTAAGTATCAAGCAGATATCTCTAACCAAATTACTTTGGGCAAAGTATACCTGTTCAGAAGCTACTTGAGAATCTGATGAAGAAGTGAAAGCCGAGCACCCATATCTAGTTGGGATAACCTTACATGTGTTAACAAAGTTCACAAGTTTCAAGGACGAAACTCTTTAAGGGGGGAAGGCTGTAGTAGCCCGACCCTAAATCATGTTTATTTATTTAATTAAGTCATATTATTAATTTTTCACATTTATTTATCTCATTTAATCATCCCGGTTGGGAGAATTCATTTTAGCCTAATTTATACGTAGTAAAACATAGCTTTTAGCACTTTAAATATCAACCAAGTTTTTTTTTTTTTAACATCATTTTCCACCAAGCAAATATTCAAGTCACTTTCTCTCTCTTCTTCCCTCCTCCTTCCCTCTACCCAAGGCTAGCAGGCCCCCTAGGCCCTATTGTGGTGTTTTCCAGCCACTTTTTGGCTAGCCTCTGGTGAGGATTGCAACCCCTAACAACTTCTCTCCATTGGCTACCATCTTCCATCCTCAAAATCATCAAACATCATCTCCATCACCACTTTTTTTCAAGTTCAAAGTAAGTAGCTTTAATCTTGTTCTTTGGATTTATGGTTTTTGCTTCTTGTTTTGGTTGTTTTAATGATAGATCATGTCGTTTGATTGAATAAAGAGCTATCTTGGTGATGGATCATGGTGGAGTTGAAGTTGGATTACGCTAGGGTTAGGGTTACTTCTTAATCATGCTAATTTAAGTTTGAAGTGATGGATTTGGATTATTTTGTATTTGATTTTGTAATCCTTATCATTATAAATGATTATGGTAATGTTGTTGTGGTTTTGGATGAATTAAAGAGTGATTTTAGTGGGTGGTTATATGAAGAAAAGATGAAACTAGGTGATTTAGGGCTGGGAAACAGACCCAAAATAGGGGTCTATTTATGAATAAACTGGTATTTTGTGGGATATAGAAAAATTATGAGTTTTGGTGTGAAGATACCTCAATGAGTTGTCTTTCAATGGGCTCTGGAATTACTTAATTTCGAGTTGTATAGACAACGTTATGGCCACTTTACTGAAGACTGTGCAGAATACATTGAAACTGGGAGCAGTTCTGAACAGTGGAATTTACGAAACAACTGGTATTGATTGGCTCATTGAAAATTTGTGATTTTTGGTTTATGAGTAAAGCAATGAGTTATCTTTCACACGCTTTTGAAGTGCCTTAATCTGAGTTCTGTGGAAAAAGTTATGGCCGTTTTGCTACGACTGTGCAGATTGAACTGAAATTGTGCACGTCTGTGTTCTACCCTACGTTTAGGGACCTAACTATGTGAATCATGCTTTGTTCCTGAATAAAAATTTTATTGGACATTACGAGCTTTTTATATTGGGGTTTTACATTTTATTTGGAGATCGGGAGTGAAAGATATGGATTTTCTAATGCAGACCATCAAACGGTAATATGAGTGAATATAGAAATCGTGACATTTGAAAATATTATCAGAAGTTTCTATATAATTATGGGTATTGCAATGAAATTACAAAGTGTAGTGAGTTCAACAAGTGTGATTATGTATAGAAGCTTACTTGGGTTGAAAACCAAGTTAAATGCGCATGAAAATAAAATTTGGGAAGTGAGCACAGCAATGACTCAAAATCAGTGTCCATCGAACCAAGCTGGTGTTATTTGAGCTTTTATGAACCTCACAACACCTCTCCTGATGTTAAGCCTTCTATTATTCATTTCAGAAGCATTACACTTTTCATTATCTATTTCGAAAATATCAGAAATCCATATTTCATCTATATCAATTAAGATCTTTTCATTATCACCTCAATCATTCCAATTTGGTCTATTTTGTTTCAGTTTACTGTATTTCAATTTCAATGACCCTAATTAATTTATTTTTCAAATCATTTTGTTGTAACTTATCTTATATTGAATTATTGGAATTGTGGAAGCTTTTTAATTAATCAATGTCCATTACAACGGGAGTAAATATTGTTTACTAACTGCATTTACCTATAATTATATTTCTTTAGCAGAATCGGGGCCTAGTCTATCATTTCCATTGTGCATAAGTATTATCAAGTGAAATATCATTTTAAAGACTTCAGGTATGTCCATTGCCTGTATCTTTAGAAATCAGAGTTCATTTATCAAAGTATCATGTTTGGTAAGTACATCAATGAATCAGTTTGCACAGTGATTTATCAGTTAATTAGTAACCTCATCAGTTATCATCTATAGTGCATTCACCCTTCAGTTACCCGCACGACTTCATGCCAGGTCCCTGATCGGCTTGGCAGGTATACACCTATCCATAGATCGCAACAGTATCAAGGGGTTCACTATCAGATAATAATTAGCAATGCGGTTTTATATTCATCTCATTCCCTGTTTTGGCCTTAAATGAATTGCAAAGCGGACCCCATCAGTGTTTCAATGATCATTTAACAATTCAGGAATGCATGTACTGAGCTTTAACTCACAGTTCGAAATGTTTTTCATGTTTTATTTTAGGTAAATGCTCAGAGAATTGCCCTCATGCTAGTAAAGCAGCAGAAGAGAATAAGTTGAGTAAGGAAATTCATAGTATATGCATACTTTAAAGCTGTATTTTGAATTCTTTGGTGTATGAGGATGTAGATTACATGGTGAATTATCTTACCATGGTTTATAAACCTTACATTAGTTAACACTTGATTGTGAATGGATGATCATGTGTGAATGTGTATGGTTGAGGTTATGCTTAACTATGTTATTCCAGGACACATACTTCAAGCTTTGTACTTTGGGACGGCGGTAATGTTCCTATCATTGGATTTATCAGATTACAATTGAGTGATTTATTAAGGAGAATATAAACAGTGAAACATGTGTAATTTGGGGCATTATAGGTTCCTTTGTCGCACAAACAACGCTTATTATAGAAACTGAACAATCTAATCCTAGGGTGAAGCTCATTAATTCTATAATGCCATAATGGGTCACCCAAGAGGGTTAGCAGGGAGAACAAGGCCTGATTTCTCCTAAACCTTAAGCAGTCATTTGGTATCTCCTCTAGTCTCCCATGTATAAATGCCTCAATCAATTTTAAGTGGCTAGCTAGACTAACCCTGAGTCTCTTTTCCATCCTCCAATAGCAGCAACAATGACCCATGTAACCATAATGACGGGTCCCATTTGTCCTATACATTAACAAGTCCAAATCAGACACAAGTTCACAAGTAAGTAAGCACGTGTAGACATGTCCCTCTTCTCGTCCTACACTCATCCTCCGTGCAGTCCCTAGGTCTACAGGTTTTAACTTTTATTCCTATTTACAATATTTTAGACAAGCCTTTAGATTAGTCAACCTGTGCTCCGATACCACTTTATAACACCCGAATTTTTATAATCCTTTTTTATTTGCTAATGTTAACCTACGTGGTAACGAAAAACCTAGGTGGGATGTTACTGTCGTGTTTCCTTCTTGGAAATACTAGGCTATGTATCAACCAAAACATTAATGCAAGTTTATTTTTAAATCATCGCATAAGTACGAGTCCTGACCACAAATATAACAATGACCAACTGAAAAAAATAATAATCTCAAAACAAACGTTAATCTGAAACTAATTCTTTTCAATTAAATTGTAAATAACAGGGCCTTACTCTAATTTGGGTTCATATCCCCTTGCTCATGTACTTCACTTGAAAACAAAACATTTGGAATAGTGAGATAAACTCAATAATAACCATACCTAAAGTCAAAACATGCATACAAATTCATTTCAAACCATTTTAGGGGTAGGGGACAAACATGAGAAGTTTTAACTAGTTGTGCATTCTCAACATGAACATATAATAATCCAAGTCCCGCTTAATCAATTTCAGGTTACAAGGGCGACCGACCCCACTGGGTCTCATGGCCTGCGCTTGGGCTTAATGCAATCACTTAACCATATCTTGGCCTACAGTCAATTTGTATAGTTATCGCTAATCTAGCCCATGTTCATCCACAAGGTGGCATGTGACCACTCACATGCATGCACTTTTACCCGAAGAAGGCTAATGACCTTCAACAACATAGGAGTATAACTCCTCAGTCCCACTCATTCATTCAGTTACTTATGCATTCATAGTTAGGATCGATCTTTAACCAGAATATAGTCCAACATGACCCATTCTGATCCAAAAACATTTCATTATTATTTTCGCAATGAAAACAGTAAAGATACCCTCATGAAATTATCAGTTGAACAATCACTTCAGTCAAATCATGGTAAAATCTCATTACACATTTACTTAGAAAAAATCCCCTGAACATCAATTCAAAACACATTTAAACGCCTTTCAAGCATACTCATAGTACATGTTTTCTAAGGACCTTCGGGGGAGTTAGAGTGTGATTGTTAGCTGCTAGAATACATCAGTTAAGCTTGGGCTCGGAACACTAGTTTGGCCTAAAAATAATTTATCCACAATAGTGGTCTGTGAGTGCTAACTCTTAGCCTGACTCTCTAGAATCCCATTATACCCAAATAATTTTCTAGGCTTTCTCTTACACCCATCAACCAAATTCAACCATCAAATAAATTTTTAGAAGGTTATAAACATTAAAACTCTACACATGCTACTATCGCGCACTTCCCAGGTTATTCCCAGATTTTACCCCTAACATTCCGAGACCATAACCTTCACACCCGACGTTGAACTTTTGAGATTGAGCCCAATCTGAAAAGGCCAAGATGTGAACTACAAATTTCCTTTTATGATCCTTGATACAATTAGAGCCTAACTGGTCAAAATTCCCATAATTTCCAAAACTATCCTAATTAAAGATAGTTTTGTGCAGTTTCGGTATTTCGTCTATAACTTCCTTGTTTTAACTCCAATTCATGAAATTCAAAATTTTCCAATCAAAGGACACATATCTATAATGTCCTTTATTTTTTCGTAATTTTTAGAGAGCCAAAAATTCACCTGTAAATTCATTAATTCAGCCTCAGTTCTGGGTGTACAAAACGGTGCTTGCACTATAATCTTTAGACTTATTTTTAATAAATTTCGATTTGAATCCCCAGCATGCATATGATGCCTTCATTGAAACTCTACTATTCCTAATCGTCAAACAATACCAAGGCATAGAGAAAAGAAGAGTCTTTTACCTTGAAACGATTAGTAAAAGGAAGGAGAGAACTTTAGGTTGTGTTGTTCCATCAACTAAGTGCTCCACTCTGGGATTTCTAGGATAGCGAGTAAAAAATCAGATTCAAATGTCAAAATATGGAGTTTTTATTAAGAATTTCAATTAACTATTAACACGCTTGCTAGAATTGCAAGAAGTTTCACAATTTACCAAACCAAAGTGAGACAGTAGAAGAGAGGGAGGAGGGTGGTGGCGCGACACTAGGGTTGCAGATAGGGCGAGAGAGAGAGAGAGAGAGAGACAGAGAGAGAGTGAGGGCAGAGAGAGAGAGAGACAGTGGGCCAAGTGAGAGAGAGAGTGACTGAGGCGTGGCGGAGAGAGTTAGGACAGGAAGAGAGTGAAAAATTTAAAACAATAGGGTTCCTGCTCCCCCCAGCCTTTTTTGGCATGGCCCTTCTTTTCCTTTTTTCTATCTGGGAATAGGACTTTGATGGATTGATACTCCCTTCACTGGGACCATTCGACTAACCTTTAGGCTATGCCGCTAAAATAAAACTAAAGCACTATGAGCTCAAGCATACTAGGTCGGCCATTATCCTAATAATTATAAAAAACAGAATAAAAAAATATATGTAAATAATCTTTTTTCGGGTTTCACATATACATACATAGATGTATGCGTGCATGTGTGTGTGTGTGTGTGTGTGTATATATATATATATATATATATATGCATATATATACACACATCAACATAAATATATACATTCATAGATACACACACACAGACATATATATATATATACGTGTGTGCGTGTGTGTGTGTGTGTATGTATATGCATACATACATACATACATATTACATATATATATATATATGTGTGTGTGTATATATATATATATATATATATATATATATATATATATATATATATTTATACATACATATATA
>JAKOGI010004864.1:0-19550 GCA_029747015.1 Carnegiea gigantea | reverse complement strand
ATATATATCATAAATGTTGTATTGAGCTGCTGGATGGTTGCTGCTCCCTCGGTAAGTTTATACGTAGTTATGTCATTTGGTTTTTATGATAATATGCTATGACTATGGAATTGAAAACGAGTTGGTAGTCTGATAGCTTGAGGATGAACTATTGAGAATTTTGAGGTCCTTTGTGGTCGGTGTTGTGTGAAGAGGGAGCCTGGGTTGTGTTTAACTGCAATCGTGTGGATTGCGAGGTCATGTGTGACTTATTCTATTAAATTGATTATGAAGTATTCGAATGTATTATGTGCAAACTCCCTTTCTTTTCATAACATTGAGTTTCATCTTGCGAGTGAGGGTGAGTTTCAAAAAGGAAGTTTTCATGTTTGTAACTAATAGTAGCCATAACTGTTAGTGAACGACCACCTATTTTAACTATGCAAACACAGTTTTGGGAGTGAACTCACTTGAACGGGGGAATCCCTAAAGAATTTAAATGAAAAGAGAGTGCGTCATATGGAAAAGGATTTCGCTGTGAGAGGCAGCAAACTTATTAGCTGTTATGGCCATATGCTTTAAATAGGCTAAGATATTGTACATAGGGACAACAGATGGAAGTGAACCTGCTTGAACGTGAGATCCCTAGCCTAGAGTATAATCCTAGTAGTAGGAAGCCCTAGAGACCCTGATGAGGGTTAAGGTCCAAAGTTAGTTGTCATCCCGGGAGTAAGAGCTTAGTGTGAGCGATAGTCTCAGTAGGGATTGAGAATAGATCTCATCCAATGAGCACATTATGATGATCTTATGCCCAAAGTAATTTCTTAATAAGTAAGAAAAGCAGTCGGAATTTTGCCTTTTAAGCATTTCAGAAAGAAAGTTTTTCAGGGTCATTATGAGACCAATATGAAAGAGATTCTTTTAAGAATGCGAAAGAGGCTAAGAAAAGAGTTTTCATGAGCCTAAAAAGGCTAAGTAAAGTGTCTTCAGAAAAAGAAAGAAGGATTTTTGCGCATATCATGTGATTAAAATTCTAAGTATGGTATGAATGAAGTTTCAAGTATGGCATGGCCATATCCTTGTAATGCATCGAGCATATGAGTTTGAATGTGCATGTTTAGCTAAAGGAAGCTCCTTGCATAATCTCTTCTTCATGTGTTTAAGCATCTCATATGAGTGAATTAGATAGATAAAGCATAAATCACGAATTATATCACATAACCTATGAAACAAAGTTCTGTGTTTAGCCTCGTTGCTTGCTTATGTGTTTGACTGCTTGTTAGTAAAGGAATTTAGTCATCCAGGGCCCTAGAAATGTGTCTGAATGGTTAAAATGAAGTTTATGGTTAGTGATCTTTCCTTAAGGATTTATGATTGCCTAATATGATAGTAAAATATGAATACGTGATATGTGACTGTTAAAAATATTACTGCCTGCAACGGTTTTGGTTTTAAGGAGTCAAGGAATATTCACTGAGCCCATGGTTGCTCATCCCATTACTCTTCCCCCTTTTTCCCCAGGTTTGCATTATGACAAGTAGAAGCCAAGTCACTTATGCCAAGATGGAGTCTATTCTTGCTTGCAAGGTGTCATGTGTACCTATTTGAAGGGCTCTTACGTGTTTAATGAAGTCATGTAATGTATTCCTAGAATGTAAATGTTTGTAAACAAGTATTTAGGTTCATGTAGTGCATTCGATTTAGGAGTCGCTCTGTACGGCCATGTGTGCCAACCATCTAATTTGTCAAATGTCCTTTTTGCTGAAATCAGTTACATTTTGGGATGTAAGCCCCAGTACTTTGGTTATGTGAACTGTTGAGTTGTACCTTTCACTTCTCCTGTATTAATGAACTATATTGTTTGATGTACTCTGAGCGAGTTGCTCGTTGAGTTATGAACTCCGGCTTGTAGCCATTAAGCTTTTTTAAAAATGTTTTACGCTTCCGTTGATTTACAGGGGTTTATTGTAAGGCTTTTAGCCTGGTAATGGTAAGTTTTTAGGGAAAACTATGTCCATTTCACCCCGCAATTTAAGTAGAAAGCTAAGAAAGCGTAACACTCCTGGCCCTAGGAGCTGGGGTGTTACATTGATGGTATCAGAGCAAGGTCCTGTGACCATAGGTCGCGATCTGAGTCTTGCATCTCATATAGTTGCCTAGGAACGCATTCACGATGACGTGATACATGCCTGCCTTGTGTGCAAATGTGAGTTTTATGTGAATATTAGCGCGTTTACCGAGTTAGGTGTGGCTTGATTGAGCTAATTGGTTGGATGAAAGAACCATTTGCTAAGGTGTGGACCGAGTGGCTCGTATTCTCATAGATAAGTTAAGTGTTAGCTCAATGAAAAGTTATTTTGCTTATATGCCTTGGTGAATTTACTTGGAAGTTTAAAGAACATATGATTTGAAATTGAAGGATTAGAAAGCCTTAACTCTAAGCTCATCTTTGCCCCTAAAGTACAATTTGCTCCTTGAGCCCCATAACTGAGCGAGCAGATGTACTCAAAGGTTGGTAGAGAGAGAGCTAGAACTAGTTAAACTATTTAGTTTTGAAAACCTAAGGATCTTGAAAGTTAAAGTCTTCGCATTAGAAACCTTTCTAATTGTTTGGTTGGGTCTTATTATTGTAATCAAAGACTCGCATTTGCTTTACAATAAAGCTTGGGTTAACCCTACAAGCTTAAACTCGGCCATTTATACTAAGGTCGTTGACACCTCACTTGATTAGCAAGAGTGACCCCATTTGGTGTCATCCTTCTACTGGTTTTAGCTCTAATCAGGTTGTAATGTTCTAGGCTGATATATTTGACAAATGTACCTTATGTTTTCTTTGATAGCCGTTGTAATTGTAAGAGTGAGAGTCGTATATAAGCACCTCTCATCATGCCTGTACACACATCACGCCATATTGAATCAGAAATTGAGCTTGCTTCTAGTTTGCTCTCTAAACACCTAGTGGTTGTACCTTGAGTTCGCAACTCAAGTGGTGATGCACTAGGTCATTTTAGCACTTCTTGGTGGTGTCCTGGCTATATCAAACCCCAATACACCTAAAAAGCAGAAGGGAGAAAGAACCTAGCAGACTTTGGAATTGTTACACCGCATGCACCACCTCGTTACCTCCTGGGACGACAGTCGATGCCTTCCCAACACTTTCTTAAGGACAAGCACCAAGTGTTGAAGTAACGATGCCCACAGTAGAAAGTAGAACCTTCCCATCTGTAAGAGGAGTTCCTCAGACCTCCACAGTTACCTTTTCGAGAAAATGTGTGACAAAACCTCAATGTAGAACCGTAAGACCAATAACGTCGTTGTTCTTACTCCCTGCCAGTTAATTGTTAGCCAACTCCAAACAGTTGGGACAAACCTCGAGGCATAACCTCGACCTTAGATTTTAAATGAGGGTGGCATGCATGTATACTTGCCTAGATGTCTTTTCGTGAGACACTACCATGAGTCTATGTGTTTTGAAGCATGAGCATAATGTTATCTAAAGTATAAAGGTCATGAGAGCCCATATAATTGCTTAGGATCATTATGCACGGTTATTCAAGTGTCTTGTGAATGATTGCCTCAGTAAATTCATATCTTGGTATTTGCTTGACTTAAGTTAGTTTAGTATGTGACTTGGTTATTTAGATAGCTTAGATTTTGTAATTCATAGCATGATATGACCTTTGACTCATTTTTTGCCTTCCGTGAATTCTATGATTCCATTTTATAGCTAAGTAACCGCATACACCCATATTTAGAGCACGATGAGATAACTCTAGAAACCTGCATTCATATATTCTTTCCCTTATTTGGTTTATCAGAGTAGTGCAGCGGAAGCATGTAGGCCCATAAGCCATAGGCCCAGGACTCGTCTAGGAGTATAACCATTCATTTGTATGAATCTATGACTTAAGAGACAATCAGTCCGAAATTGGGACTTTGAAAAAGCCTCCCCACCATCAAAGTCATTAACTTACATTTCTACATTAGCACCTTCTCTCCAAGTTGTTCTTATCGACATGATTATGCTAGTTCATGTTAATCGTGATTCCGGATTTTCAGTACTCTGTTGTAAACCCTACGTGATGTCAATGTGAATTCGAATGCTACTTCAGGTCCCTTCATTGCCAATATGGTGTAATTCGATGTCTCTGCTATCTTAGTGTGATGTGATAACTTTCTAGCAAATGATTTAACCTTAGATTGACCTAATATCTTCATGCTTTCTAATGAACCTGACTAAGTTAATGGCCCTCATAAGACTTTGAAATGTCCTGTCTAAGTTGCCATGAATGAAATGCTTAAAAGTTAGCCGGAATCGATATAAGAACATAGAAATGTCGGTCACATGTGCTTTCGTATTGTAAATTGCCTGCCATATGTACCTTAGCCGGTTTCATATTACATCCAACTCCTAGGCTTATGAATGCTGAATTGCTGATAATATGCAACACTATGTGATGCTAATATACTTAAATGATGCTATGTGATGCAATGTGACGTTCTTATTGTTCTAAAGTGTTATAGGAATCTCTGAGTTAACCATTGTGATCCCAAAGGTGACTTGAATTCATGTTTTAGAATGAGACTACTTGTATATGACCTTGAGGAGTCAAATGCCCAATTGTCATTCCTTTAAACTTTAATTCATAGCAATGCATGTACATAGAGTTGTTGTGTACCAGGTGGATTTAGTCTAGATTATCGAAAATCTATGTACATTTTTAAAACAAGCTCAATATAGTTGTCCATGCCAACTCAATTGCTCCTCTTCAATGCGATTTGTCCTCGACGCCTAAATAGAGTGAGTAGACACTTGAAGATGATTGGCGAGTTGGAGACTGAATACCATAAGTCTTTTTCTTTCGATATAAAAGAAGTAGTGATTGCAAAATGAAAACTTTTGGAAACCTACCGTGTAGATCATCGTTTGTATGCGTACATTCTAGGGATGACTGAACTTAGTTTTAGAATTTCAAGGATGAAATTCTTTTAAGGGGGGAAGAGTGTAAGACCCGCCTTCTTTATTTTAAGTTAACCTGACTGTCTTACCTTCTACATTATAAAAATCGTATTTTTTTAACTATACGAGTTAAATTATTACTGATGTGCTTATGTGAACGATAATTTTATTAAAAGGAATGTTTTCATCGCTATTAATATTATTATTAGTTTTGAAAATCTTTCGATGATATTTAGTGTGCATTAATATAGATTATTAACAAGTACTAAATCGATTAGGAACCCGAAAACGATTAGGTTGTCAACCTTAGATATAGCTCAATGTTTATTAAGTCGAGCCTTTACATATCTAGGATTAAATAATCGACGAAGGGGCGTATCATCGATTCGGGTTAAGATATGAGTTACGAGATAGAAATTAGACGGGCGGTGTTAGTTGAATAGGCAAGCATCAAATATTATAAAAATAAAAAAATAAGGGGCCGAAGCCCCTTACTTTTCTTAGCCAAGGCACGACAGGGGGGTTCTCAAACCCCAACCCCGCAACCCACACCATGGAAGAGAGAGATTGAACGAGAGAGAGGGGAAAGCGGGCCGACCGAGTACCGCGGCGGCGACGGGGCCACGATCGTCGGTTTGCACAATAGCCATGGCTCGACGCCCTGAACTCAAGATCAGCAAGAGTCAGATCAAGGGCAAGCGGTGAGGGGGCACGATTCCGGTGATCGTCGCGACTGAGGCCGGCGACCGGCGGCGGTTGAGGGTGGTTCTATTGACCACTAGAATAGCACGAACAACAGCCGAATCAAGCTTAGGGCATACTAATTCGGGTCAGTGTTGAGCAGCGAATTAGGAGACCAATTTCTAAGTTCTTGAACATCCAAATTCCGCCCTGAAAGCCCTTAGAACGGGTCCTTACCTTGGAGTCTAGGTGGGTGTTTCTTACATCCTTAGTATTAGTAATTTTGAAATTGTTTTAGCCTTAAGTTGTGACGCATGTCAGTTTAGGTTTAGTCAGATTAATTGAGATTATGCATGTCTTTCAGATGAATTTAGTTTACATTGATACATGTTAGTTTAGCTAGTTCATGCTTGAAAGTGACTTCAAAATAACCTAACGATGCCTCAAATCGATATATGTTAGTTTAGTTAACTAATGCCTAAAAATAGCTGAAACTGAGATGAAATCATGCATGTTGAAGCTATCCTAAGAATGCATAGTGTTAGATGATTTTTAGGCTTAAAAAGATACATGTATATTTAGTTAATGCATGCCTGAATAATAGCTTCAAAATGAAATGTGAATACTTAGAATCGATACATGTATGCTTAGTTAATTCATGCCCGATTAATAGCTTCAAAATGATATGTGAGCACTTAGAATCGATGCTTGAATAATTAGTTAATCTATACTTGATTAGTAGCTTCGAATTAACCTAATAATGCTTCGAATCGAAATAGGTTAGTTAGTGAACTCATGCTTATAAATGGCTTCAAAACAACCTATGCGTGCGTGTAATGGATGCTTGTTAAGTTCGTAAAAGCTACGCTTGAAAATGGCATGTTTAGTTGATTAGTTATGCTTTGAAAATGGCATGTTAGTTGGTTAACTATTCTTTGAAATGACATGAACTTAGCATGCTTACCTCCTATTTGTGAGTTATGAATGTAGGCTAGTTTCATGCCTTGAGAGTTTATTTCAGTTCGTTAAGTACTTATTTCAAGTTAATACAATATACATATATATATATATATATATATATATATATATATATATATATATATATATATATCTATGTGTATATATATATCTAAGTGTATATATATATAAGTTTATGTATGCTGTATCGAGCTGCTGGATGGTTGCTACTCCCTCGGTAAGTTTATACGTAGCTATTTCATTTGACTTTTATGTTAATATGCTATGGTTATGGAATTGTAAATCGAGTTGGTAGTCGGATGGCTTGAGGATGAACTGATGAGAATTTTGAGGTTCTTTATAGTCGATGTTGTGTGATGAGGGAGCCTGGGTGGTGTTTAACCGTAATCGTGTGGATTGCGAGGTCATGTGTGGCTTATTCTGCTGAGTCGATTATGAAGTGTTTGAATATGGTACGTCCAAACTCGCTTCCCTTTATGTCATTAAGTTTCATCTTGCGAGTGAGGGTGAGTCGGAAAAAGGAAGTTTTCAAGGTTGTAACTAATAGTAGCCATAACTATTAGCAAACGATGACCTATTTTAACTATACAAATATAGTTTTGGAGGTGAACTCACTTGAACGGGGGAATCCCTAAGGAATTTAAATGAAAAGAGAGTGCGTTGTATGAAAGTGGATTTTGCTGTGAGAGGCAGCAGCGTATTAGCCGTTCTGGCCATACGCTTTAAATTGGCTAAGATATTGTACATAGGGACAATGAGATGTGAGTGAACCTTCTTGAACAGTGGAATCACTAGCCTAGGGAGTAATCCCAATAGTGGGAAGCCCTAGAGACCCTGACGATGGTTAAGGTCTAAAAGTTAGTTTCCATCCCGGGAGTAAGAGTTTAGCGTGAGCAATAGTCTCACTAGGGGTTGAGAATAGATCTCACCCAATTAGCACATTATGATGATCTTATGCCCAGAGTAATTTCCTAATAAGTGTGAAAAGTAGTCGGCGTTTTGCCTTTTAAGTATTTCAAAAAGGAAGTTTTTAAGGGTCATTATGAGACCAATATGAAAGAGATTTTTTTAAGAATATGAGCCTCAAAGAGGCTAAGAAGTGAGTTTTATGAGGATAAAGAAGCTAGGTAATGTGTTTTCAGAAAAAGAAAGAAAGATTTTTGTGCATATCATGTGATTAAGAATCTAAGTGCAGTATGAATGAAATTTCAAGTACAGCATGGCCATATCCTTGTGATGCATTGCGTATATAAGTTTAAATGTGCATGTTATGAGAAGGAAAGCTCCTTGCATAATCTCTACTTTAGGTGTTTAAGAATCTCGTATAAGTGGATTAGATAGATAAGGCATAAATCACGAATTATATCACATAATCTATGAAACAAAGTTCTGTGCTTAGCCTCGTTGCTGCTTATGTGTTTGACTGCTTGTTAGTAAAAGAATTTAGTCATTCAGGATTTAGAAATGGGTTTGAGTGGTTAGAATGAGGTTTATAGATAGTGCTCGTTCCTTGTGAACTATGATTGCCTAATATGATAGTAAAGTATGAACACGTGATATGTGACTACTAAAGATATTACTGCCTACAACGATTTTGGTTTTAAGGGGGTCGGAGAATACTCACTGAGCCTGTGGTTACTTATCCCATTACTCTTTCCTCTTTTTCCCCAGGTTTGCATTATGACAAGTAGAAGCCAAGTCACTTATGCCAAGATGGAACCTGTTCTTGCTTGCAAGGTGTCATGTGTGCCCATTTGAAGGGGTCTTACGTGTTTAATGAAGTCATATAATGTATTCCTAGAATTGTAAGCGTTTGTAAACAAGTATTCTAGTTTATGTAGTGCTTTCGGTTTAGGAATTGCTATGTAAGGCTATATGGGCCAACCATCTAATTTGTCGTTTGTCGTTTTAGCTAAAACTAGCCACGTTTTAGGATATAAACTCCAATACTTCGATTGTGTGAACAGTTGAGTTGTATCTTTCATTTCTCCTATATTAATGAACTATATTGTTTGAAGTATTTCGAGCGAGTTGCTTGTTAAGTTATGAACTCCGGTATGTAGCCGTTGAGCTTATTTTAAAATGTTATACGCTTCCATTGATTTGCAGGGGTTTATTGTAAGGCTTTTAGCCTGAAAACGGTTAGTTTTTAGGAGAAACTTTATCCGCCGTTTTCAGCAGAAACTTTATCCGTTTTACCCAAAAAGTTAAGTAGGTAATAAGAAAACATAACACTCCTGGCCCTAGGGGCTGGGGGTGTTACATTAATGGTATCAGAGCATAGTTTTGTGACCATAGGCCGTGACCTGGGTCTTGCATTTCATATAGTTGCCTAAGAACACGTTGTGATAGCATGACATGTGCCGTGCTTTGCGTGTAAGTGTGCCTTATAGCTTGGCCATTTGCAACTTATGTGTGGCTTGCTTAGGTCGATTGGCAAAAAGGGGGCAATTTATGCGATAATACAGGAGTTAAGTAGCTGCCCTACCTTGAGGTGATGTTTGAGTGCTCCATTGGTGCAATATGTTCCTAACGTGCTAACTGAATTTATTGATTGACTTTTATGTGATTCGATTAAGCTGATCGGATAAATGTGAGTCACGTGTTAGAATATGAGCCTTATTCACTTGCATGTTCTTATGTGAGCCAAGTGATGATTCGTATGGTAAATGTGTTATTCGTGCACCCTGATAGGACAATCAACAGTTAAAACGCGTTGTTTTAAACTCAAACGACTGGGAATGTTTAACTCGAAGCTCATTCTTGTCCCTTAAGTACGATTTGCTCCTCGGGCCCAATAATAGAGTGAGCAGATGCACTCAATGATCAGGAGGGAAAGAGCTAGAATCAGTTGAACCATCCTCCGATTAAAAAGGCTCAAAATAGATAAGCTATTTTTCATCTTTGAAACTCAAGATTTTGAAATGTTGATACCATCCTGACTGTCAAGTTAAGTTTTACTTCACACCAAAGGATTAGTTTTCCATTAGTGATGATGAGGGAGTTTAGGTTCACAAGTGCGTGTCCTTATGTGTGTCAGAATATTGCTTATAAATGTGTACGTGCTATGATGTGTACATCCATGGAGCCGTTCGTAACGAATTAGGAAAAGAATGATTGGAGATTAGTTGCAGTGATTGATAATCCTATTAAATGGTACCTTCCACTTTCGAACTCTAAATCTCCTGAGCATATTAGGGGCTACTTTTGTATGCATACTTGAGAGACTAAATGCTAGTGGTAGAATCTTGGGAACATTATATAAATGTGCCTGTTGTTTTCCTTTTTTACCATTATTGCCAAAATAGAGCAATGCTTGCTTTCTACTATATGAATTGTGACCCGGGAATGGGGTGATAATGTTGTGGATGGAATGAACCCTGATACACCTAGAAAGCGCAAGGGAGAAAGAACCCAGCAGACTTCAAAATTGTACGTAATAGATGATCTCTACTAAGGTAAGCAACCTACAATGAGACTCCTATGATCACCTGTACGATAGGTATATCTCATAAGGCCTTAACGCATATCTATAAGGTCATTGATGTCAACCATACTCAGACAAACCTAGCCCGCTGGATGCCAATCCTTCCTAAATTAGACGTGGTTTAGGGCATGCCGCTGACCATAGGCTGCGAAGGAGGATTGCACGCATATATACAGGTCTAGGTGTTCTTTCTATTGACAACTCGTGGGTCCGCATGTCTTAAAGATTTATTATGGTATCATGTGTTGTGTGAGGCTATAAGAGTACTTATAGATAGGATTGTTGTATGCGGCCATCGATGTACTTGTGAACAAATGCCAACAAAATGAGTTTCTGCAATTGCTTAACTTGAATTTGATTAAATATGGGATTGTATTAGTTAGCGTGATTTGATTTATGTAGTTAGTTTTATGATATGACTCTTGGATCATCATTTACAGCCCTTCAATGCTATTTTCTCATATTATAGTTGGATTAGTGGAACCCAATGTATGTAATACGTGACTAGATAATAATAAAGTTACATTTACATGAATCTCATCCATAGATATATGTATTTCATGTGTAAGAAAGTAGCATGGTAGAGCATTCAGGGTCATTTATCATATATATGGACACCCACGTCTATTATACGCGGTCTTCAATGCAATATAGGAATTAGGTCATGACTAGTTATGTGTTTTATGTATAAGTTGTTGCACTTCTTGGTGTTTGCTTGACTTGAGTTTAGTTATGGCATGCGACCTAATTACTCAAACGATTTAACTCTTGTAAATTGTAGCATGGTATGACCTTTAAGTCATCATTTACACCCTATGAATTCCTTGATTCTATGTGATAACTGAATAACTGCATACGCTCATATTTGAAGCATGATGAGACGACCCTAAAAACCTGCATTCACATATTCTTGCCCTAATATATTTGATTAGAGTAGCACGGCAGAAGCATGTAGGCTCACAAGCTGTAGGCCCCAGGATTCGTCTAGGAGCATACCCATTCATTTGCATGAACCTATGACTTAAGGGATGACTGGTCCCAAAGCGGGGACTTTAAGGAAGGCCTCACCACCGTCAAAACCATTGACTTACATTCTTTCCCTAGTATTTCCTTCTCAAAGTTGTTCCTATTGACATGTTATGCTAGTTCATGCTATTCATGATTCCTAGCCTTCAGTGCTCTGTTGTTAGTCCTACGTGATGCCAATGTGGTCTCAAGTGCTATGTCAATTTTCTTCGTTGTCAATTTGGCATAATTTAATATCTCTGCTACCTTAGAGTAATGTGGTAACTTTCCAATTAATAATTTAACTTTAGTATGATTTAATATCTTCATGTTTTGAAATGAACTTGATTAAGTTAAACCCCCTTCATATGACTTTGACATGTTGTGTCTAAGTTTCCATGAATGAAATGCTTGAAGATTAGGTGGAAATGGTGTAAGAAGATAGGAATGTAGGTCACATATGCTTTCGTTTTGTAAATTACTTGCCATATGTACATTAGCCGGTTTTACGTTACTTCCAATTGCTAGACTTGAGAATGCCGAATTGTTGATACTATGCAATGCTACGTGGTGCCATGTGATGTTTTTATTACTCTAATGTGTTGCAAGAATCTCTATGTCAATCATTGTAATCCCAAAGATGACTCGAATTCATGTTTTAGAATGAGACTACTAGCACATGGCCTTGAGATGTCATTGTCCTAATTGTCATACCTTTAGATGCCCACTTATAGGTGCATATGCATAGAGCTGTTGCTTATCATGCGAACTAAGTCTAGATAATCGAAAGTCTGTGTTCATTTTTAAAACAAGCTCAATATGGTTGTCCATGCTAACTCATTTGCCTCTGTTCAATGTGATTTGCCTTCGACACCTAAATAAAGTGAGCAGACGCTTGAATAGGATTGGTGAAGAGGAGACTAGATACCATAAGCCTTTTTTCAGGTTTCAATTAATTATAGAACGAGATTTTGATTTTAGTGCAATTTGTGTAGACTGTGTCAAGTGTGTGCACGTTTTAGGTACGACTGAACTGTGAACCATAGAATTTTGAAGTTGAAATTCTTTTAAGGGGGGAAGAATGTAACACCTGCACTTTCTAGCCTACTTCTTGATATTACAAATCATATTTTATTATTTTAGTTAAGTTAGATGAATATTGATGCGCTTGTTTAAGTGATAATTTAATTAAAAACAGAATTATTATTATTATTAACTTTGAAATTTAATTATCATGTTGAATTGCGCCGATAGTTTAATTTAATCATTTCCCGAATACAATTAGGTTGTTTACCTTAGAATTAGTTCCGAGGTTTATTAAATCGAACCTTAATGTATTTAGGATCGAATAATCGATGAAGGGTCGTATCATCGACTCGGGTTAGGATTTGAGGTATGAGATTAGAAATTAGACTAGCGATGCTAGTTGAATGAACAAGCTTGAGACCCAAAAAAAAAAAAAAAAAACCCAAAAGGGGGCCGAGACCCCCCTTTCTCTTGGACGGCAAACATGACAGAGAGGGGGGAGCTCTGCTGCTTCTAGCCCCGTGAACCCCTTCACAACCCAGCAGAGAAGAGAGAGAGAGAGAGAGGAAGAGAGAGGGGGGAGGCTGATTGCCGGCCATCACTGGCTCACATGGGAGCCGCAAGGGCGAACCCAGATCAGCAAGGGCGAGCAGAGAAGAGAGAAGAAGGGAGATTGAGAGGGTGAGGGGGAGAGGAGCCGCGACCACAGTGGTCATGGCGGAGGTCGACGACGAGGGTCCCGGTGGGTTCAGGTCCGGCTTCCATTGTGGGTCACGCAAACCAAGGGTTTGAAGGTTAGGGTTTTCAAATCCAAGGTGTCACAACCACCATGGCCACACTGTCGGCAATTGGGCTCGGCTCCGGCGGCGGGGTAAGGTCAAGGGGAAGAGAAAACGAAAAGAGAATGAGGCAGCAGCAGCAACCAGCAAGGAGGGATGCATTCCGGGTTTTGAAATTCCAAATCGAGCCCAATTAGCCCAGGAATCAGGTCCTCTATCTTGGAGTCCAGGTGGGTGTTTCTCGCCTCCTAAATTATTAGTAATTTCGAAAATTATTTAGTCCTCGAGTCATGTTGCATGTTAGTTTAAGGCTAGTTAGATTAGCTGAAAACTGGGAGAAGCGATTAAGCATGTTTAGATTGATGATAAACTGCACAGGATTGAACTAACATTTATGCTTGAAATGTTGCTTGGTAGGGTCAGAAAGTCACCTTAGATGGGCTGAAGATACGCCCTATAATTTGATTAAAAGGAGGCTGAAAATCGAACTGAAAATGGACTGGGGAAGGGGTTGCCATAGGGGTAGAATTTGAGGCTTTTACGATTAGTAAATTGAGTATTTTATGAATAAAAAACGTGTTACATTGATGCACGCTAAATTAGTCAATTCATGTTCGAATCAATGCTTGCTAGTTAGCTAAGTCATGTTCGAAAGTAGCTTCTGAAACAACCTAAGAATGTTTTAAATTGATACACGTTTAGTTGTAGTTATGCTTGAAGGTAGCATGTATAGTTGGTTAGTTATGCTTTGAGAATGACATGTTTAGTTGATTAGTTATGCTTTGAAAATGACATGTTTAGCTGATTAGTTATGCTAGAAGGGGGCATGTATAGCTAGTTAGTTATACTTTCAAAATGACATGTTTAGTTAATTAGTTATGCTTTGAAAATGGCATGTGTAGTTGGTTAGCTATGCATTGAAATGACATCAACTTGGCTTGCCTACCTCCCACTCGGAAATTATGAGTGTAGGCTAGTTTCATGCCTTGTGAGTTTACTTCAGTTCGTAAGTACTTATTTCAAGTTGATGCAAATTATTATATATATATAATATATATATATATATACACACACACACACATATATATATTACATATTTTATATATATATTATATATATAACTATTACATATTATACATATATATATATATATATATATATATATATATATATATATATATATATATATATATATATGTTGTATCGAGCTGCTGGATGGTTGTTGAGCTGCTGGATGGTTGCTGCTCACTCGGTAAGTTTATACGTAGCTATTTCATTTGACTTTTATGTGAATGTGCCATAGTTATGGAATTGAAAACCGAGTTGGTAGTCGGATGACTTGAGGATGAACTGATGAGAATTTTAAGGTTCTTTGTGGTCGGTGTTTTGTGAGGGGGGAGTCTGGGTTGTGTTTAACCGCAATCGTGTGGATTGCAAGGCCATGTATGGCTTATTTTGCTGTGTTGATTATGAAGTGTTTGAATGTGTTACATGCAAACTTCCTTCCCTTTGTGTCATTAAGTTTCATCTTGTGATTGAGGGTGAGTTTGAAAAAAGAAGTTTTCATTGTTGTAACTAATAGTAGCCATAACTATTAGCAAATGATGGCCTATTTTAACTATACAAATACAGTTTAGGGAGTGAACTTTCTTGAACGGGAAATTCCTAAGGAATTTGAATGAAAAGAGAGTGGGTTGTATGAAAGAGGATTTCGCTGTGAGAGGCAGCGACTTATTAGCCATTATGGCCATACACTTTAAATTGGCAAAGATATTGTGCATAGGGACAATAAGATGGGAGTTAACCTGCTTGAACGATGGAATTCCTAGCCCAGGAAGTAATCCCAGTAGTGCGAAGCCCTAGAGACCCTGACGAGGGTTAAGGTCCAAAAGTTAGTTGCCATCTCGGGAGCAAAAGCTTAGCGTGAGCGATAGTCTCAGTAGGGGTTGAGAATGGATGTTACCTAATCAGCACATTATGATGATCTTATGCCCAAAGTGATTTTCTAATAAGTGAGAAAAGCAGTTGGCATTTCGTCCCTTATGTATTTCAAAAAAATGTTTTTAAGGGTCATTATGAGACCATTATAAAAGAGATTCTTTTAAGAATATGAGCCTCACAGAGGCTAAGAAAAGAGTTTTATGAGCTTAAAGAGGCTAAGTGTTTTCAGAAAAAGAAAGAAAGAGTTTTGAGCATATCATATATGTGTGTGTGTGTGTGTGTGTCTATATATATGTCCATATACACACATATATATACATGTATATACATATATATATATATATATATATATACATAATAATATATATATATATATATATATATATAGTATATATATATATATATATAATACATACATATCTACATATAATATACACACATACATACACATCATATATATATAAATATATATGTACATATATAGATTGTAAAGGATATATACACACATATATAGTACAACATACATATATATATATATATATATATATATATATATATAGTTATATATATATATACTATATATATATATACATACATATTACATATATATATATATACACACATACATTGTATATATATATATATATATATATACATAATATATATATATATATATATATTATATATATATAATAATATATATATGTACATATATATTGTAAGACCCGCGTCCTTTATTTTACGTTAAGTTAGCTTCCTTACGTTCTACGTTACAAGATTCATATTTTTATTAACCATATGAGTTAAATTAGTATCGATGTGCTTATGTGAGCGATAATTTTATTAAAAAGAATTATTATTGGTATTGTTGATTTTAAAAGTAACTTCGTGCTATTTGCACCATTAAATTATATCGACAGTTTAATTTAGTTGTTATTTGATTTGTTCAGTCATTTCCCGAGTGCGAATAGGTTGTTAACCTTAGAATTAGTTTCGATGTTTAATAAATCGAACATTTATATATTTGGGAACGAATAGTCGATAGAAGGCCGTATTAACGATTTGGGTTTAGAGTTCGGGATAGGAACTAGACTGGAGGTACCAATTACTGAACAGCTTGAGACCAAAAAAAAAGGAGAAAGGAGCATAAGGGGGCCGAAGCCCCTTACAGGAAAGGCACAAAGGGGGGGTTCTCCAAACCCCAGCCCCGTGACCTACGCCATGGGAGAGAGAGGAAGAGAGAGCGAGGGGCCGACGGACGGCGAGCCGAGGCCAAGGACGGCGGCCGCGGTGCACCGGCGAGTCGAGCACCGGCCGACCCACGCCCCATCGCAAGTAGAGGGAGGGATCGAGCGAGCAGAAGGAAAGAGGGGGGGAACGTGACGGGGCTTCAGACGCCGACGAATGGCGCTACCAGGGCCGGTGAACCGGCAGCGGTTGAGCCCTGTTCCGGCAGCCACCAGAAGCAGCAAGGATGAAGGGCTAAAATCAGGTATGGGTTGGGTTGCTTTGGGTCTGAGAGCAGCATCAAAGAGGGATGAAATTTGGGTCTTTAAGCGTCTAAATTCAGCCCCAAAACTCCAAAATCGGGTCCTCTAGCTTGGCGTCCAGGGGGTGTTTTTCGCCTCCTAAGTATTAGTAGTTTCGAAATCGTTTTAAGCTTTAAGTTGCGATTCATGTTAAGTTTAGTCAGTTTATGCCTAAAAGTGACTTCGGATCGTTAAATGTTAGTTTAGTTGACTAATACTCGAAAGGGGCTCTGAATCGATACATGTTAGTTTAGTTAGTTCATGCCTGAAAGTTTAGTCCGAAATAAGTTATGTATGTTTAGAATCGATTCAAGTATGCTCCGTTAATACATGCCTGAAAATTTGACTTGAAAAGTAACTTCAATATAATAAACGAATGCCTTGATTCATATTATGCTCAGTTGGTTTAATTAGGCTTGAATAGTAACATCGATATGATAAATGGATGCCTAGAATCGTATTATACCTAAATGACTTAAATAGGTTCGAATAGTGATTTCGATATAATAAACGAATGTCTTGAAACGCATCATGTTTAAATGGCTCAAATAGGTTCAAATAGTAACTTCGACGTAATAAACGAATCCCTTGAATCGTATTATGTTTAAGTGGTTTATTTAGACTCGAATAGTAACTTCGATGTAATTAAACGAATGTTTAGAATCGTATTATGTTTAAGTGGTTTATTTAGATTCGAATATAAACTTTGATGTAATTAAACAAATGTTTAGAATCGTATTATGCTTAAATGGCTTAAATAGGCTTGAAATGTAACCTCGAAATAATGAATGAACGCCTCGAATCGATGCTTGTCTACTTAGTTGAGTTATGCTCATGAAGTAGCTTGGAAACAACATTTGAATGACGAAATGAGCATGTTTACCCCCTTAACTGCAATACATGAATGTAATCGTGTTTCATGCTTAGTTAGTTTAATTCAGCTTGCTAAGCATTCGTTTCAAGTTAATGCGATATGAATACATATATATGTATATATGGTTATAACTGTTAGCTATAACGTACTGCGGAATGATATTTGCTTTATCGGTAAGTTATGTATTGGTAAGTTTACATATTGCTTTTCAGTGTGACATAGGGGATTTGAATGTTATGATTATTGATCTGAAAATCGAGATGGTAGTTGGATGGTTTGAGTTAGAACTATAAGTGGTTCGAGGTTCTTTGTGTTGCGGTGTTTGTGAGGAGGGAGTCTGGGTTGTGAATCAACCGCAATCGTGTGGATTACGAGGCTATGTGTGGCTCATTGTGCTGAATTGATTATGAGGTGCTTGAATGCGATACATGTAGACCCCCTTCCCTTCCATGTCCTCAAGTTACATTATGTGCATAAGAGTGAGTTTTTCAAAGAAGGATTTCATATTTTGAAATGATAGTAGCCAGAATTATTAGTGCATGATGGCCTATTTTAACTAAATGAATGTAGTTTTGAGAGTGAACTCGCTTGAACGGGGGAATCCCTAAAGAGTTTTATAAAGGTGTGAGTTGTATGATACAGGATTTCACTGTGAGAGGTAGCAAAATTATTAGCCGTTATGGCCCATACGCTTTCAATTGGCTAAGATAATGTGCTTCGGACAATATATTATAAATGATGTTAGCCTAGGGAATAAGTCCTGGTGCTAGGACACCTTAGAAGACCCTAACCAGGGTAATGGACCGATATGTTATACGTAGCCGTCCCGATAGTAAGAGCTTAAGCGTGAGTGTTAGGACTCACTATGTGGTTGAGAATAGATCTTACCAACCAGCAACCTGTAATGATCTTATGCCAGATGCATTATCCTAATAAGCAAAGAAAAGTAATTCGCATTTTGCCATTTTAAGTATTTCAGAAGAAAGAAAGCTTCAAGGGCAATTAAGAGGCCACTTGCTTGAAATATGAAAAGTTAATAAGGGTCATTATGCGACAAATACAAAAAGAGTTTTTATGGGCCTGAAGAGGCTAAGCAAAGTGTTTTCAAGAAAAGAAGGAAAGCTTTCTGTGCATGTTCTGTGCTTTTCTTATGAATGAAATGTGAATGAGATTTCAAGTGAGGTAAGTCAAGTGTTTTCACAAAAAGAAAGAAAAACACATGTGCATATTCCCAGTATAATTTATGAATGAGATGTTAAGCAAGATACGATCATGAAAAAGAAAGTCTTATGATCATATTTAATGCACACCCTATGAATGAGATTTAAATGAGACTTGAAATTTGTGTGTACCTTATGTATATCATATGAATGAAATTCCAAGAAAAGTATGACTATGAGAAGAGATAACCTTATGTGCACATCATATGAATGATGTTTTATGCATAGCTTAAATGGAATGCTAAGAAGTTATGTTTTGAAAAAGAAAGATCCCTATGCTTAGCTCTCGATGCTTGTTTACATGCTTAACTGCTAGTCCGTAAAATGAAGTTCATGGTTAGTGATCCTTCCATAAGGGTTTTATGAATACCTAATATGATAGTCAAGTATGAATCCGTGATATGTGACTATTAAAGATATCATTACCTGCAATGGTTCTGGTTTTAAGGGGGTCGGGAGACACTCACTGAGCGTGTGGTTGCTCATCCCACTGCTCTTTCCCCCTTTTCCCTAGGTTTGTTTTACTGCAGGAAGCAGTTGAGTCAGCTATGTCAAGATAGAATCTATCCTTGCTTACAAGGTGTCGTGTGTGCCCATTTGAAGGGATCTTACGTGCTTAATGAAGTCATGTAATGTGTTCTCAATTTGTAAACGTATGTAAAGCAAGTGTTCTAGTTCATGTAATACATATGGTATAAAGGTCGCTTTGTATGGCCATATGAGCCAACCATCTAATTAATTAGATGTCTTCTTGGTTAAAGTTAGTTATGTTTTAGGATGTAAACCCTAATACTCCGGTTGTGTGAACCACTGAGTTTTATCTTTCATTTATTCTGCATTAATAAACCATTCTATTTGGTGGACTTCGAGCGAGTGGGTTGTTGAGTTATGGAAAATATTTTACGCTTTCGTAGATTTGCAGGGGTTTATTATAAGGCTTTTAGCCTGAAAACGGTCAGTTTTTAGGGGAAACTCGTTCAGGTTTACCACAGAATTATTAGTAAGAAGTTAAGAAAACGTAGCGTTCCTGGCCCTAGAGGCTGGGGGCGTTACACATCTACATGTATATATGCATATATATATATATATAT
>JAKOGI010004863.1:15000-19554 GCA_029747015.1 Carnegiea gigantea | reverse complement strand
GGCCCGATAGTCGATGCATAGACGAAGAGAACCATCATGTTTCTTTTGGAATAATACTGGCGCACCATAAGGAGATTTGGAGGGACGAATGTAACCGGCATTAAGTAACTCCTTCAGCTGTCTCCTTAGCTCTTCGAGTTCCGGAGGTGCCATTCGGTAAGGAGGAAATGCGGGTGGCTTAGCCCCCACCTCTAACTCAATAGCATGATCGACTTCCCTTCTTGGAGGAAGCCTCTTGGGTAACTCGGCGGGCATGACGTCTTTGAACTCACCAAGTGCCTCTTGGATGACCTTGGGGGCTTGAACTTCCTTGGGTTCCTCTTTCATCTTAAGAGTAGCAAGGAAAGTTGGTTCCTTTTTCTTCAGTCCCTTAGAAAACTGAAGGGCGGAGAGCATGTTGCCTTCATCGATGCCCCTCTTCACGGGAACATTACAAGGTTGTCCCGTTTCCATGATACACAGGGTGTCGGTGTAAGGTACCAAGTGGGCCTTTACCGCGTCAAGAAAATCGATGCCCAAATAGAATTTCTTGTCATCTAAGGGGGCAACGGTGATATCGACCTTACCTTTCCACTGGCCGATTTGAATGGGGGTGCCGCGAGCAACTCCATGGATAGGGAGGCTCCTAGCATTGACTCCCTTTACATATCCTCCCTCTTTGATGTAGGAGAGGCCAACCTCATCGGCAAGCTCCTTGGCCATATAGACCGTGTCGGCACCCGTATCTAACAATGCTTGGAGAGGCTTACCGTTGATAAGTGTCTCCACGTACATGCGCCCACGAGACTGTTTCTCTACTTTTGCATGGATCGCATTGAGTAGCTTGAGGGAAGCAATCCTCTTCTCCTCTTGCTCCTCTTCTTTCTGGACAATGGCGGCAAGCTTACCCTTTTTGGGACATTCAAAGACCCGGTGTGGACCGTTGCATAGGAAACATGAATACTTCCGGGGTGCGTCGTTCTTCTTGCCTTTTCCTTTGTCGGTAGAGGGTTTGTCCCTCTTGGGGGACTTGTCTCGGTCTCCCCCACCTTTGCCGCTCCCACTATTCTTCTTGCCTTGTCCTTTTGACGAGTCTCTCTTGTACTCGTTTAGTGACTCGGCGGCGGCAATCGCGGAGGCGAGGTCTTGTACACCACGCCTTTCCAACTCGGTCTTGGCCCAACCACTTAGGCCATCTAGGAAGGCGAACAAGGCGTCTTCCTCTCCCATGTTTGGGATCTCCAAGAGAAGCTCTTGGAATTCCCTCACATACTCACGAAGGTGGCCCTCCTTGTGTTGGAGGCGCCTCAACTTGGCCCGGGCTTCCTTTACGGCATCCTTGGGGTAGAATTGCTCTTTGAGCTCCCTCTTGAATCCATCCCAAGTGGTGATGGGAGTGGACCCTCGGTTGACATCGTCGCACCTTCGACGCCACCAAACAAGAGCAATGTCTTTAAGAGAGAAGGAAGCCAGGTTTACCTTTTGTGCTTCATCGATGATGCCTACTGCTCCAAAGTAAGCTTCGAACTTCCAAAAGAAGTTATCTATCTCCCTCGCGTTCCTGGCCCCGTTGTAGGTTGGGGTTTGGAGCGCATTCACCTTTGGGGTGGTGGACACTTGACCTGATCCACCATTGCCTGCATTGGCCACCGCGGCCATGCATACTTTGAGTTGGGTTTCCAAGGCTTCAACCCTTGCCTTGTATGCCTCAATCTCGGATTTGCAAGCCATCATCTCGGCTTTGCAAGCTTGGAGTTCTCCATCCCGAAGAGCTCGGACCTCCTCATCGACATTGCTTGCTAAGGATTTCACCGCCTCTTGCACCTCTGCACGGAGCTCCTCCAAGTCCCCCGTGGACTCGAGCTCCTCGATGCGCTTCTCCATGTCATCCACCCTACCCGTGAGGTCCGACATGGAGTGGTTAATCTCCGCAAGCTTGTCATCTACAAGGATCGACAAGTCCTTGTTCTTATCCTTGCCCTTCTTTCCTCCTTGTTGAGGATTGCCAGCATCAGTGACACTTGAAGCCATGGATCTCCCAAACCGAAGCTCTGATACCAACTGTCACGGGTCGATAATTCACTCAAACTTAGACCCGTGCGGCCTAGCAAACTTTGCTTGTGATTCTTGCCTTGTTTGCTAGTAAGCCTTAAGGAAGCTTGACTTAGCCTTTGAGGAGCTAAGTAAGCACACTTCACACTCTAAGAAAGCTTTAGAGAGAGAAAGTAGAGAGAGAAGGAGTTTGGGAGAATGCTTTGTATTGCACTTGAATGCTTGCTTACAAATGAGCCCCCTTGGGGGTATTTATACACTACCACCTCCTCAATGGACGGTGGAGATCTAATTGATCCTACGGTTGATATTGTACATCCAGAATGTTCTATACAAATATCTAAGGTTCTACACAAGTGTGGAGTTGTGTGGAACATTCTGGAACCTTGGAGGACCCTCTAGAACATACTCTAAGGAAATCCAGGGCATTCTAGAGTATTCTAGAGCGGTCCGTGACACAAGGCGTGCCCCCCGGGTCCCGAGGAAGGCCCCCGGAACGGCCCCGGTGCATGGCCACGGCATGCCCCCGAGTCCCGCACCTCGCCCCGGGGCGTGCCCCCGAGTCCCGAGGAACGCCCCGGTGCATGCCCAAGGCATGGCCCCGAGTCCCGCACGTCGCCCCGGAACGGCCCCGGGGCGCGGCCAAGGCATGGCCCCGAGTCCCGGGGAACGCCCTCAGAACGGCCCCGGTGCATGGCCCCGCGTCCCGCACATCGCCCCGAAACGGCCCCGGTGCATGCCCAAGGCATGCCCCTGAGTCCCGAGGAAGGCCCCCACAACGGCCCCGGTGCATGGCCGAGGCATGCCCCCGGGTCCCGAGGACCGGCCCCGGGGGGCCCCGGGGCATGCCCCGGGTCCCGAGGGTCGGCCCCGGGGCATGCCCCCGAGAGCGTCCACGCACGCTGCCGGACGCCCACGGCAGCATCCATGCATGCCGGGCAGCGTCCGGGCATGCTGTCGCTGGGTGCCGGGGGCTGCCGGGGGGTGCTGGATGCTGGCCGCAGGCTGTGAACGCTGGCCGCAGCCCTGTGAACGCTGGCCGCTTGTCCTGGACGCTGGCCGCAGCCTGTGAACGCTGGCCGCTTTTCCGGACGCTGGCCGCAGGCTGGGAACGCTGGCCGCAGGCTGTGAACGCTGGCCGCAGCCCTGTGAACGCTGGCCGCTTGTCCTGGACGCTGGCCGCAGGCTGTGAACGCTGGCCGCAGGCTGGGAACGCTGGCCGCAGGCTGTGAACGCTGGCCGCAGCCCTGTGAACGCTGGCCGCTTGTCCTGGACGCTGGCCGCAGGCTGTGAACGCTGGCCGCAGCCCGGTGAACGCTGGCCGCTTGTCCTGGACGCTGGCCGCAGGCTGTGAACGCTGGCCGCAGCCCTGTGAACGCTGGCCGCTTGTCCTGGACGCTGGCCGCAGCCCTGTGAACGCTGGCCGCAGCTCCTGAACGCTGGCCGCAGCCTGTGAACGCTGGCCGCTTGTCCTGGACGCTGGGCGCAGCCCCTGGACGCTGGGCGCAGCCCCTGGACGCTGGCCGCAGGGCCCTGAACGCTGGCCGCAGCCCCGCGAACGCCCGAAAGCCGTCCCGAGAAAAAATCCCCGTATTTTTGTCGTGCGTTTTTCCCCAAATTTTGTCCACCCCTTCCCCACGATTTTTAGAGGATTTACAAGCTTTGTCCCGCATTTTTCTGATTTTTCTCCGATTTTTAGGATTTTTTTTCGTTTTCGACTTTAAAAAATCATAAAAAATAGCTCGGGTGTCCGAAAAATTCCGAAAAAATATTTTTTAGTAATTTCACATCATGATCTTTCCAATGGTACCATTGGTTGCTGCTGAAACATTCTAAATCTTCAAAAAACCCCAGTATGATTTTTCGTCACAGTTGATGTCTACTGGGGGCAGAGCCAGTAGAGTTATAAGAGCTCTTTATAGGGGAGGTGCTTGGCAAGCAGCTGGGGCAGCAGCAGGGTCAGCGGCAGCCATCGCCCATGCATGGCATGGCATGGCATGATGTCAAAGGCCTTGTTGCCATGGCTTCCTTGCACCGAACCTTGGCGGGCGGATGAGGGACCACCCCGGGGGTCGGGTTTTGCCTCGGGAAGCGTGACTAGCATGAAAATTGTTGGATATCGATCGATGGAGTGCGGGAATCGTTGCTATGCTAGTTCCTACCTTCCGAGGCCACCGGTGGTGCTCCTGACGCCCGTCTTCGGTGGCATTCCCTAGGCTTCTAGGATGCCATCACGGGTGGGGGCCTTGCCCCCCCTCACCCGAGAACGGTGATCACCCCCACGTGGGCAGGGGTGATTGTCGGTGAATTCCCGCGGCCCACCGTCCCTTCTTTCTTGACCCGGCCCCCTTGCTCCCTGACATCATTTCTGTTGCTCGACATGCCCCGTCCTGGGGGCGGACGGCGGACGCACTGGCTTGTGGGATTTAAGCGGGGGCGTGTTGCCTTCCACGTGCGGGCTGACCGTCGCAAGCGCGGTGACAGGAGAGGCGACGCGGGATGGGCTGGACGCCCCGGGTGTGA
>JAKOGI010004863.1:0-5000 GCA_029747015.1 Carnegiea gigantea | reverse complement strand
CCTGTGAACGCTGGCCGCAGGCTGTGAACGCTGGCCGCAGCCTTGTGAACGCTGGCCGCTTGTCCTGAACGCTGGCCGCAGCCTGTGAACGCTGGCCGCAGGCTGTGAACGCTGGCGGCTTGTCCTGAACGCTGGCCGCTTGTCCTGAACGCTGGCCGCAGCCTGTGAACGCTGGCCGCTGGTCCTGAACGCTGGCCGCAGCCTGTGAACGCTGGCCGCAGCCTGTGAACGCTGGCCGCTTGTCCTGAACGCTGGCCGCAGCCTGTGAACGATGGCCGCAGCCTGTGAACGCTGGCCGCTTGTCCTGAACGCTGGCCGCAGGCTGTGAACGCTGGGCGCTTGTCCTGAACGCTGGCCGCAGCCTGTGAACGCTGGCCGCAGCCTGTGAACGCTGGCCGCTTGTCCTGAACGCTGGCCGCAGCCTGTGAACGCTGTCCGCTTGTCCTGAACGCTGGCCGCAGCCTGTGAACGCTGGCCGCTTGTCCTGAACGCTGGCCGCAGCCTGTGAACGCTGGCCGCTGTCCTGTGAACGCTGGCCGCTGGCCTGTGAACGCTGGCCGCAGGGCGTGACCTGTCCCAGCTGAGTATGAAAAATCGGCACGGTTGATGTCCACTCCGGGCACGGCCACCAAACCTGCTGAAGCTATCTAGGGGGATGGTCCGGGCGGAGTATGAAAAATAGGCACGGTTGATGTCCACTCCGGGCACGGCCACAAAACCTCCTGAAGCTCTCTAGGGGGATGGCCCGGGCGGAGTATGAAAAATCGGCACGGTTGATGTCCACTCCGGGTACGGCCACGAAAGCTCGTTGTGCTCTTTAGGGGGAAGGTGATTGAGCTAGCGCCCCGCCCCGTCCGCGACCCGAGCAGGATGAACGACGGGGAGTGACACCCCGCCCCCGGCCCCGTGACCCCCCCGCGCGCATTATAATCTTTGACAAGGCGCAGGGCGCAGGGACGCAGGGGCGCGGGGGCGGACTTGACGGACTTGAGCGGACCTTGGGCGGAATGGGCGAAGGAAGGGTCGAGAGCTAGGCCCCGTGGCGTGCCGCGTGCCCCCATATTGGTGCCCCAAGTCCCGAACGTCGATGCCAAGGCATGCCCCCGAGTCCGGGGGAGCGGCCCCGTGCACGGCCGAGGCCTGCCCCCGCGTCCCGCACATCGGCCCCGGGGCATGCCCCCGTGCATCGCCTCTAGAACGCCCCCGAAGCAAGGCCAAGGCATGCCCCCCGAGTCCAGCCCATCGCCCCGTGGCAAGGCCAAGGCATGCCCCCGAGTCCCGCACATCGCCCCGGGCCGTGCCCCCGGGTCCCGAGGAACGCCCCCAAACGTCCCCGGTGCATGCCCAAGGCGTGCCCCCGCGTCCCGAGGATCGGCCCGGTCCATGCCCAAGGCGTGCCCCCCGGGTCCCGAGGAAGGCCCCCGGAACGGCCCCGGTGCATGGCCACGGCATGCCCCCGAGTCCCGCACCTCGCCCCGGGGCGTGCCCCCGAGTCCCGCGGAACGCCCCGGTGCATGCCCAAGGCATGGCCCCGCGTCCCGCAAGGTCGCCCCGGAAACGGCCCCCCCGGGGCTGCGGCCAAGCGCATGGCCCCGCAGTCCCCGGGGAAACGCCCTCAGAACGGCCCCGGTGCATGGCCTCCCGCGTTCACGCACATCGCCCCAAACGGCCCCGGTGCATGCCCAAGGCATGCTCACTGAGCGTCCCGAGGAAGGCCCCCCACAACGGCCCGCAGTCGATGGCCGATGGCATGGCCCCTGGTCCCGGGACCGGCCCCGGGGGAGGCCCGGGGCATGCCCCCGTTTGCGGCAGGGGTGTCGAGGGGCTCGCCTTCCGGGGATGCCCCAGAGAGTCCACGCACGCTAGCCGGACGCCAACCGGCGAGGCAAGCCCATGCATTGCCGGGCAGCGTCGGGCATGTGCTGTCGATGGGGGCCGGGGGCTGGCAGGGGGGTGCTTGGATGCTGGCCGCAGGCTCCTCCACGTGAACGCTGGCCGCAGCCCTGTGAACGCTGGCCGCTTGTCCTGGACGCTGGCCGCAGGCTGTGAACGCTGGCAGCAGCCCTGTGAACGCTGGCCGCTTGTCCTGGACGCTGGCCGCAGGCTGTGAACGCTGGCCGCAGCCCTGTGAACGATGGCCGCTTGTCCTGGACGCTGGCCGCAGGCTGTGAACGCTGGCCGCAGCCCTGTGAACGCTGGCCGCTTGTCATGGACGCTGGCCGCAGCCCTGTGAACGCTGGCCGCAGCTCCTGAACGCTGGCCGCAGCCTGTGAACGCGGGCCGCTTGTCCTGGACGCTGGGCGCAGCCCCTGGACGCTGGGCGCAGCCCCTGGACGCTGGCCGCAGGGCCCTGAACGCTGGCCGCAGCCCCGCGAACGCCCGAAAGCCGTCCAGAGAAAAAATCCCCGTATTTTTGTCGTGCGTTTTTCCCCAAATTTTGTCCACCCCTTCCCCACGATTTTTAGAGGATTTACAAGCTTTGTCCCGCATTTTTCTGATTTTTCTCCGAGTTTTAGGATTTTTTTTCGTTTTCGACTTTAAAAAATCATAAAAAATAGCTCGGGTGTCCGAAAAATTCCGAAAAAATATTTTTTAGTAATTTCACATCATGATCTTTCCAATGGTACCATTGGTTGCTGCTGAAACATTCTAAATCTTCAAAAAAACCCCAGTATGATTTTTCGTCACAGTTGATGTCTACTGGGGGCAGAGCCAGTAGAGTTATAAGAGCTCTTTATAGGGGAGGTGCTTGGCCAAGCAGACTGGGCAGCAGCAGGGTCAGCGGCAGCCATCGCCCATGCATGGCATGGCATGGCATGATGTCAAAGGCCTTGTTGCCATGGCTTCCTTGCACCGAACCTTGGCGGGCGGGTGAGGGACCACCCCGGGGGGCGGGGTTTGCCTCGGGGAGCGTGACTAGCATGAAAATTGTTGGATATCGATCGATGGAGTGCGGGAATCGGTGCTATGCTAGTTCCTCCCTTCCGAGGCACCGGTGGTGCTCCTGACGCCCGTCTTCGGTGGCATTCCCTAGGCTTCTAGGATGCCATCACGGGGGGGGGCCTTGCCCCCCCTCACCCGAGAACGGTGATCAACCCCACGTGGGCAGGGGTGATTGTCGGTGAATTCCCGCGGCCCACCGTCCCTTCTTTAGTGACCGGCCCCCTTGCTCCATGACATATTTCTGTTGCTCGACAATGCCCGGTCCTGGGGACCGGACGGCGACGCACTGGCTTGTGGGATTTAAGCTCGGGGCGTGATGCCTTCCCACGTGCGGGCTGACGTCGCAAGCGCGGGACAGGAGAGGCGACGCGGGATGGCTGTTTACGCCCCGGTGTGGAGCAGCCTGTGATCGGTGAGTGAGGGCCTAGACGCTTGAGCTTGTAAGCCCCTCGGACCGTGAGGCACTTGCCAAGAACGGGGTGAAGGCTGTCTTGAGAGCGATCCGTGCGACGACGGCGGGGTTGATCGCCCCGGTGGTGGAAGCCGACGATCGGTGAGTGAGGGCCTAGACGCTTGAGCTTGTAAGCCCCTCGCGCCCGTGAGGCCGAAGTAAACGAACGGAGTGGGAGGCCCTTCCCGAGGAGCACTTCCAACGGGCGCGACCTGAAGGACTGCGCGGGCGGGGAGTGCCCTTCGCATAGGGAATTTTGGCCGGGTTGCTGTCGTCTTCTAGTGGGATGCCGTTGCGCCCCCGTCCCTGTTTCTTGGACCATGGCCCCTTGCTCCTGACATTGCCTTTCTGTTGCTTGACGGACCCACTCCCCCGTACGGGGCGGACGGCGGAACCGCATGGGCTGTGGGATGTGCGAGGGAGGCGTTTTGCCTTCCACGTGCTGGGTGACTGTCGCAAGCGCTGGTGGACAGGAGGGGCGACGCGGGATGGGCTGGACGCCCGGGTTGTGAGAAGCCTGTGATCGGTGAGTGAGGGCCTAGACGCTTGAGCTTGTAAGCCCCTCGCGCCCGTGAGGCACTGACACGAACGGGGTGGAAGGCTTGTCTTGAGGAGCCGATCCGTGCGACGACGGCGGGGTTGATCGCTCCGGTAGTGGAAGCCGACGATCGGTGAGTGAGGGACTAGACGCTTGAGCTTGTAAGCCCCTCGCGCCCGTGAGGCCGAAGGACACGAACGGAGTGGGAGGCCCTTCCCGAGGAGCACTTCCTAGGGCGCGACATGAGGCCTGCGCGGGGCGGGGAGTGCCCTTGCATCGGGATTATGCCGGTGGGAATGCCGTTGTGCCGCGGGGTGGGGGGTCACCTCCCCTCCTCAAATCCAACCCGATTTCCTCGAGAATCCCCCGAAAACCCCTTGTTCGCAACCACCTTCCTTTCCCCTCCCGAAAAACCCTTAGTCCCCCACAGCTGACTTCCCCTCTCGGCCCCATCCACTTGAAAGCACCCTGACAACCCTCCCTCGTTACCGAGGCGGACGCGCGGCTGTGGGATTACGCGGGGAGTGTGCCTACCCGTGCGGGCTGACTGTCGCAAGCGCAGGTCGACAGGTGAGGCGATGCGGGATGCGGCCGGAAGCCCGGTACGTGGAAGCGACGATCGGTGAGTGAGGGCCTAGACGCTTGAGCTTGTAAGCCCCTCGCGCCCGTGAGGCGCTGCCACGAACGGGGTGGAAGGCTTGTCTTGAGGAGCCGATCCGTGCGACGACGGCGGGGTTGATCGCTCCGTTAGTGGAAGCCGACGATCGGTGAGTGAGGGCCTAGACGCTTGAGCTTGTAAGCCCCTCGCGCCCGTGAGGCCGAAGTACGCGAACGGAGTGGGAGGCCCTTCCCGAGGAGCACTTCCGAGGGCGCGACATGAGGCCTGCGCGGGGCGGGGGATGCCCTTTGCGTCGGGATTTTGCCGGTGGTCGTGCCGAGGGGGGGACCTTTCCTCCTCAAAATCCAACCCGATTTCCTTCGAGATCCGCCCGAAAACCCCGGGTTCACACCCACTTGAAAGCAGCCTGAAAGCCCTCCACTCCAGAGCACCCTGACAACCCATCCCCC
>JAKOGI010004862.1:10000-12500 GCA_029747015.1 Carnegiea gigantea | reverse complement strand
CGCTGGCCGCTTGTCCTGAACGCTGGCCGCAGCCTGTGAACGCTGGCCGCTGTCCTGTGAACCCTGGCCGCTGGCCTGTGAACGCTGGCCGCAGGCCGTGACCTGTCCCAGCTGAGTATGAAAAATCGGCACGGTTGATGTCCACTCCGGGCACGGCCACCAAACCGCCTGAAGCTCTCTAGGGGGATGGTCCGGGCGGAGTATGAAAAATAGGCACGGTTGATGTCCACTCCGGGCACGGCCACCAAACCTCCTGAAGCTCTCTAGGGGGATGGCCCGGGCGGAGTATGAAAAATCGCACGGTTGATGTCCACTCCGGGCACGGCCACGAAAGCTCGTTGTGCTCTTTAGGGGGAAGGTGATTGAGCTAGTGCCCCGCCCCGTCCGCGACCCGAGCAGGATGAACGATGGTGAGTGACACCCCGCCCCCGGCCCCGTGACCCCCCCGCGCGCATTATCATCTTTGACAGGGCGCAGGGCGCAGGGACGCAGGGGCGCGGGGGCGGACTTGACGGACTTGAGCGGACCTTGGGCGGACTGGGCGAAGGGAGGGTCGAGAGCTAGGCCCCGTGGCGTGCCGCGTGCCCCCATATTGGTGCCCCAAGTCCCGAACGTCGATGCCAAGGCATGCTCCCGAGTCCCGGGGAGCGGCCCCGTGCACGGCCGAGGCCTGCCCCCGCGTCCCGCACATCGGCCCCGGGGCATGCCCCCGTGCATCGCCTCTAGAACGCCCCGAAGCAAGGCCAAGGCATGCCCCCCGAGTCCCGCCCATCGCCCCGTGGCAAGGCCAAGGCATGCCCCCGAGTCCCGCACATCGCCCCGGGCCGTGCCCCGGGTCCCGAGGAACGCCCCCAAACGGCCCCGGTGCATGCCCAAGGCGTGCCCCCGCGTCCCGAGGATCGGCCCCAGTCCATGCCCAAGGCGTGCCCCCCGGGTCCCGAGGAAGGCCCCCGGAACGGCCCCGGTGCATGGCCAGGGCATGCCCCCGAGTCCCGCACCTCGCCCCGGGGCGTGCCCCCGAGTCCCGAGGAACGCCCCGGTGCATGCCCAAGGCCTGGCCCCGAGTCCCGCACGTCGCCCCGGACCGGCCCCGGGGCGCGGCCAAGGCATGGCCCCGAGTCCCGGGGAACGCCCTCAGAACGGCCCCGGTGCATGGCCCCGCGTCCCGCACATCGCCCCGAAACGGCCCCGGTGCATGCCCAAGGCATGCCCCTGAGTCCCGCGGAAGGCCCCCACAACGGCCCCGGTGCATGGCCGAGGCATGCCCCCGGGTCCCGAGGACCGGCCCCGGGGGGCCCCGGGGCATGCCCCCGGGTCCCGAGGGTCTGCCCCGGGGCATGCCCCCGAGAGCGTCCACGCACGCTGCCGGACGCCCACGGCAGCATCCATGCATGCCGGGCAGCGTCCGGGCATGCTGTCGCTGGGTGCCGGGGGCTGCCGGGGGGTGCTGGATGCTGCCCGCAGGCTGTGAACGCTGGCCGCAGCCCTGTGAACGCTGGCCGCTTGTCCTGGACGCTGGCCGCAGGCTGTGAACGCTGGCCGCAGCCTGTGAACGCTGGCCGCAGGCTGGGAACGCTGGCCGCTTGTCCTGAACGCTGGCCGCTTGTCCTGAACGCTGGCCGCAGGCTGTGAACGCTGGCCGCAGGCTGTGAACGCTGGCCGCAGGCCCGTGAACGCTGGCCGCTTGTCCTGAACGCTGGCCGCAGCCTGTGAACGCTGGCCGCAGGCTGTGAACGCGGGCCGCTTGTCCTGAACGCTGGCCGCAGGCTGTGAACGCTGGCCGCTTGTCCTGAACGCTGGCTGCAGGCTGTGAACGCTGGCCGCTTGTCCTGAACGCTGGCCGCAGCCTGTGAACGCTGGCCGCTTGTCCTGAACGCTGGCCGCAGCCTGTGAACGCTGGCCGCAGCTCCTGAACGCTGGCCGCAGCCTGTGAACGCTGGCCGCTTGTCCTGGACGCTGGGCGCAGCCCCTGGACGCTGGGCGCAGCCCCTGGACGCTGGGCGCAGCCCCTGGACGCTGGCCGCAGGGCCCTGAACGCTGGCCGCAGCCCCGCGAACGCCCGAAAGCCGTCCCGAGAAAAAATCCCCGTATTTTTGTCGTGCGTTTTTCCCCAAATTTTGTCCACCCCTTCCCCACGATTTTTAGAGGATTTACAAGCTTTGTCCCGCATTTTTCTGATTTTTCTCCGATTTTTAGGATTTTTTTTCGTTTTCGACTTTAAAAAATCATAAAAAATAGCTCGGGTGTCCGAAAAATTCCGAAAAAATATTTTTTAGTAATTTCACATCATGATCTTTCCAATGGTACCATTGGTTGCTGCTGAAACATTCTAAATCTTCAAAAAACCCCAGTATGATTTTCGTCACAGTTGATGTCTACTGGGGGCAGAGCCAGTAGAGTTATAAGAGCTCTTTATAGGGGAGGTGCTTGGCAAGCAGCTGGGGCAGCAGCAGGGTCAGCGGCAGCCATCGCCCATGCATGGCATGGCATGGCATGATGT
>JAKOGI010004861.1:0-19592 GCA_029747015.1 Carnegiea gigantea | reverse complement strand
TCGTTGTTTTTTCTTTCTCAAAACCACCGATCTTTCGCGTTTCATTTGCTGCGGCCGCCGGATGAGGCTGACCAGGACGAAGAAAAAGCTTCCAAATCAGGCCTTCCGTCCTTGTTCAATCGAAATTACCGAAATTCCTTTACGGACGCGGCCTGGCACTGAAAACCACATTAGAGGCCCCTTTTTACTGCAACACACGGACGAAACCCAATGCTCGCACGGGGCGATGAAGGCGGTCGAGCTACCGTCGGTAACGAACTCTTAGCTCGCCGCTTCCGAGCTGTCAGTTACGAACTTGCGAACTCTTTAGATTTGGCGCGATGTATGAGCGACTCGGCAGCCGCGTGCACTCTATAAAAGATTTGTTCCGCCAGATTCTACTGGGTGCGATCATCCCAGCATTAATGCACCGGATCCCATCAGAACTGCGCAGTGAAGCGTGCTTGGGCGAGAGTAGTACTAGGATGGGTGACCTCCTGGGAAGTCCTCGAGTTGCACCCCCTTTTCGTTGTTTTTTTCTTCCTTAAAAGCGCCGATCTTTCTCGTTTCATCTGCTGCGGCCGTCGGATGAGAACTGACCAGGCCGAGGAAAAAGCATCCAAGTCAGGCTTTCCGCCCATGTTCACTTGAAATTACCGAAATTCCCCTACGGACGCGTCCAGGCCCTGAAAACCACATCAGAGGTCATTTTTTAATACAACACACGGACGAAACCCCATGCATGCACGGGGCGATGAGGGTGGTCGAGCTACCGTCCGTAACGCACTTGATCTCGCGCTTCCGAGCTGTCAGTTACGAACTTGCGAACTCTTTAGATTTGGCGCGATGTATGAGCGACTCGGCAGGGCGCGTGCACTCTATAAAAGATTTGTTCCGCCAGATTCTAATGGGTGCGATCATCCCAGCATTAATGCACCGGATCCCATCAGAACTGCGCAGTTAAGCGTGCTTGGGCGAGAGTAGTACTAGGATGGGTGACCTCCTGGGAAGTCCTCGTGTTGCACCCCCTTTTCGTTGTTTTTTTTCTTCCTTAAAAGCGCCGATCTTTCTCGTTTCATCTGCTGCGGCCGTCGGATGAGAACTGACCAGGACGAGGAAAAAGCATCCATGTCAGGCCTTCCGCCCATGTTCACTTGAAATTACCGAAATTCTCCTACGGACGCGTCCAGGCCCTGAAAACCACATCAGAGGTCGTTTTTTAATACAACACACGGACGAAACCCCATGCATGCACGGGGCGATAAGGGTGGTCGAGCTACCGTCCGTAACGCACTCTTAGCTCGCCGCTTCCGAGCTGCCAGTTACGAACTTGCGATCTCTTTGGAGCTGGCGTGCTGTATGCACAACTCAACGGCCGCTCACCCTCAATGAAACATTTGTTCCGCAAGAATCCAATGGGTGCGATCATCCCAGCACTAATGCACCGGATCCCATCAGAAATGCGCAATTAAGCGTGCTTGGGCGAGAGTAGTACTAGGATGGGTGACCCCCTGGGAAGTCCTCGTGTTGCACCCCTTTTTCGTTATTTTTTCCTTTCTTAAAAGCACCGGTCTTTCTCGTTTCATTTGCTGCGGCCGTCGGATGGGAACTGACCGGGACGAGGAAAAAGCTTTCAAATCAGGCCTTCCGCCCTTGTTCACTCGAAATTACCGAAATTCCTCCACGGACGCCTCCTGGCACTGAAAACCACATTAGAGGCCCCTTTTTACTGCAACCACGGACGAAACCCAATGCTCGCACGGGGCGATGAAGGCGGTCGAGCTACCGTCCGTAACGCACTCTTAGCTCGCCGCTTCCGAGCTGTCAGTTACGAACTTGCGAACTCTTTAGATTTGGCGCGATCTATGAGCGACTCGTCAGCCGCGTACACTCTATAAAAGACTTGTTCCGCCAGATTCCGATGGGCGCGATCATACCAGCACTGATGCACCGGATCCCATCAGAACTCCGCAGTTAAGCGTGCTTGGCCGAGAGTAGTGCTAGGACGGGTGACCTCCTGGGAAGTCCTCGCGTTGCACTCCTTTTTCGTTGTTTTTTTCTTTCTTAGAAGCGCCGATCTTTCTCGTTTCATTTGCTATGGCCAACGGATAAGAACCGACCAGGACGTGGAAAAAGCATCCAAATCAGCCCATCCGCCTATGTTCAGTCGAAACTACCGAAATTCCCCTACGGACGCCTCGTGGCCCTCAAAACACATCAGAGGCCCCTTTTTACTGCAACGCACGGACGAAACCCCATGCATGCACGGGGCGATGAAGGTGGTCCAGCTACCGTCCGTAACGCACGCTTAGCTCCCCTCTCCCGAGTGGTCAGTTGCGAACTTGGGACCTCTTTGGAGCCAGCGTGCTTTATGCGTAACTCAGCGGCCGCGTGCCCTCAATGAAACATTTGTTCCGCAAGAATTCGATGGGTGCGATCATACCAACACTAATGCACCGGATCCCATCAGAACTCCGCAGTTAAGCGTGCTTTGGCAAGAGTAGTACTGGGATGGGTGACCTCCTGGGAAGTCCTCGGGTTGTACCCCTTTTTCGTTGTTTTTTCTTTCTCAAACCACCGATCTTTCTCGTTTCATTTCCTGCGGCCGCCGGATAAGGACAGACCAGGACGAGGAAAAAGCTTCCAAATCAGGCCTTCCGTCCTTGTTCAATCGAAATTACCGAAATTCCTTTACTGACGCCCCCGGGCACTGAAAACCACACTAGAGGCCCCTTTTTACTGCAACACACGGACGAAACCCAATGCTCGCAGGGGGCGATGAAGGCGGTCGAGTTGCCGTCCGTAACGAACTCTTAGCTCGCCGCTTTCGAGCTGTCAGTTACGAACTTGCGAACTCTTTAGATTTGGCGCGATGTATGAGCGACTCGGCAGCCGCGTGCACGCTATAAAAGAATTGTTCCGCCAGATTCTAATGGGTGCGATCATCCCAGCATTAATGCACCGGATCCCATGAGAACAGCGCAGTTAAGCGTGCTTGGGCGAGAGTAGTACTAGGATGGGTGACCTCATGGGAAGTTTTCGTGTTGCACCCCCTTTTCGTTGTTTTTTTCTTCCTTAAAAGCGCCGATCTTTCTCGTTTCATCTGCTGCGGCCGTCGGATGAGAACTGACCAGGACGAGGAAAAAGCATCCAAGTCAGGCCTCCCGCCCATGTTCACTTGAAATTACCGAAATTCCCCTACGGACGCGTCCAGGCCCTGAAAACCACATCAAAGGTCGTTTTTTAATACAACACACGGACGAAACCCCATGCATGCACGGGGCGATGAGGGTGGTCGAGCTACCGTCCGTAACCCACTCTTAGCTCGCCGCTTCCGAGCTGCCAGTTACGAACTTGCGATCTCTTTGGAGCTGGCGTGCTGTATGCACAACTCAACGGCCGCTCACCCTCAATGAAACATTTGTTCCGCAAGAATCCAATGGGTGCGATCATCCCAGCTCCAATGCACCGGATCCCATCAGAAATGCGCAATTAAGCGTGCTTGGGCGAGAGCAGTACTAGGATGGGTGACCCCCCGGGAAGTCCTCGTGTTGCACCCCTTTTTCGTTATTTTTTTCTTTCTTAAAAGCACCGGTCTTTCTCGTTTCATTTGCTGCGGCCGTCGGATGGGAACTAACCGGGACGAGGAAAAAGCTTTCAAATGAGGCCTTCCGCCCTTGTTCACTCGAAATTACCGAAATTCCTCCACGGACGCCTCCTGGCACTGAAAACCACATTAGAGGCCCCTTTTTACTGCAACACACGGACGAAACCCAATGCTCGCACGGGGCGATGAAAGCGGTCGAGCTACCGTCCATAACGCACTCTTAGCTCGCCGCTTCCGAGCTGTCATTTACGAACTTGCGAACTCTTTAGATTTGACGCGATCTATGAACGACTCGGCAGCCGCGTACACTCTATACAAGAATTGTTCCCCCAGATTCTAATGGGTGCGATCATACCAGCACTGATGCACCGGATCCCATCAGAACTCCGCCGTTAAGCGTGCTGGGGCGAGAGTAGTGCTAGGATGGGCGACCTCCTGGGAAGTCCTCGTGTTGCACCCCTTTTTCGTTGTTTTTTTCTTTCTTAGAAGCGCTGATCTTTCGCGTTTCATTTGCTGTGGCCAGCGGATAAGAACTGACCAGGACGTGGAAAAAGCATCCAAATCAGGCCATCCGCCTATGTTCAGTCGAAATTACCGAAATTCCCCAACGGACGCCTCGTGGCCCTGAAAAACACATCAGAGCCCCTTTTTACTGCAACGCACGGATGAAACTCCCTGCATGCACGGGGCGATGAAGGTGGTCGAGCTACCGTCCGTAACGCACGCTTAGCTCGCCTCTTCCGAGTTGTCGGTTACGAACTTGCGACCTCTTTGGAGCCGACGTGCTTTATGCGCAACTCAGCGGCTACGTACCCTCAATGAAACATTTGTTCCGCAAGAAATCGATGGGTGCGATCATGCCAGCACTGATGCACCGGATCCCATCAGAACTCCGCAGTTAAGCGTGCTTGGGCGAGAGTAGTACTGGGATGGGTGGCCTCCTGGGAAGTCCTCGTGTTGCACCCCTTTTTCATTGTTTTTTCTTTCTCAAAACCACCGATCTTTCTCGTTTCATTTGCTGCGGCCGCCGGATGAGGACTAACCAGGACGAGGACAAAGCTTCCAAATTAGGCCTTCCGTCCTTGTTCAATCGAAATTACCGAAATTCCTTTACGTACGCCGCCTGGCACTGAAAACCACATTAGAGGCCCCTTTTTACTGCAACACCCGGACGAAACCCCGTGCTCGCACGGGGCGATGAAGGCGGTCGAGCTACCGTCCGTAACGAACTCTTAGCTCGCCTCTTCCGAGCTGTCAGTTACGAACTTGCGAACTCTTTAGATTTGGCGCGATGTATGTGCGACTCGGCAGGCGCGTGCACTTTGTAAAAGATTTGTTCCGCCAGATTCTGATGGGTGCGATCATCCCAGCATTAATGCACCGGATCCCATCAGAACTGCGCAGTTAAGCGTGCTGGGGCGAGAGTAGTGCTGGGATGGGTGATCTCCTGGGAAGTCCTCGTGTTGCACCACCTTTTCGTTGTTTTTTTCTTCCTTAAAAGCGCCGATCCTTCTCGTTTCATCTGCTGCGGCCGTCGGATGAGAACTGACCAGGACGAGGAAAAAGCATCCATGTCAGGCCTTCCGCCCATGTTCACTTGAAATTACCGAAATTCCCCTACGGATGCGTCCAGGCCCTGAAAACCACATCAGAGGTCGTTTTTTAATACAACACACGGACGAAACCCCATGCATGCACGGGGTGATGAGGGTGGTCGAGCTACCGTCCGTAACGCACTCTTAGCTCGCCGCTTCCGAGCTGCCAGTGACGAACTTGCGATCTCTTTGGAGCTGGCGTGCTGTATGCACAATTCAACGGCCGCTCACCCTCAATGAAACATTTGTTCCGCAAAAATCCAATGGGTGCGATCATCCCAGCTCTAATGCACCGGATCCCATCAGAAATGTGCAATTAAGCGTGCTTGGGCGAGAGCAGTACTAGGATGGGTGACCCGCTGGGAAGTCCTCGTGTTGCACCCCTTTTTCGTTATTTTTTTCTTTCTTAAAAGCACCGGTCTTTCTCGTTTTATTTGCTGCGGCCGTCGGATGGGAACTGACCGGGACGAGGAAAAAGCTTTCAAATCAGGCCTTCCGCCATTGTTCACTCGAAATTACCGAAATTCCTCCACGGACGCCTCCTGGCACTGAAAACCACATTAGAGGCCCCTTTTTACTGCAACACACGGACGAAACCCAATGCTTGCACGGGGCGATGAAGGCGGTCGAGCTACCGTCCGTAACGCACTCTTAGCTCGCCGCTTCCGAGCTGCCAGTTACGAACTTGCGAACTCTTTAGATTTGGCGCGATCTATGAGCGACTCGGCAGCCGGTGCACTCCATAAAAGACTTGTTCCGCCAGATTCCGATGGGTGCGATCATACCAGCACTGATCCACCGGATCCCATCAGAACTCCGCAGTTAAGCATGCTTGGCCGAGAGTAGTGCTAGGATGGGTGACCTCCCGGGAAGTCCTCGTGTTGCACTCCTTTTTCATTGTTTTTTTCTTTCTTAGAAGCGCCGATCTTTCTCGTTTCATTTGCTGTGGCCAACGGATAAGAACTGACCAGGACGTGGAAAAAGCATCCAAATCAGCCCATCCGCCTATGTTCAGTCGAAACTACCGAAATTCCCCTACGGACGCCTTGTGGCCCTGAAAAACACATCAGACGCCCCTTTTTACTGCAACGCACGGACGAAACCCCATGCATGCACGGGGCGATGAAGGTGGTCGAGCTACCGTCCGTAACGCACGCTTAACTCGCCTCTCCCGAGTGGTCAGTTACGAACTTGGGACCCCTTTGTAGCCGGCGTGCTTTATGCGCAACTCAGCGGCCGCGTGCCCTCAATGAAACATTTGTTCCGCAAGAACTCGATGGGTTCGATCATACCAGCACTAATGCACCGGATCCCATCAGAACTCCGCAGTTAAGCGTGCTTGGGCGAGAGTAGTACTTGGATGGGTGACCTCCTGGGAAGTCCTCGTGTTGCACCCCTTTTTCGTTGTTTTTTCTTTCTAAAAACCACCGATCTTTCTCGTTTCATTTGCTGCGGCCGCTGGATGAGGACAGACCAGGACGAGGAAAAAGCCTCCAAATCAGGCCTTCCGTCCTTGTTCAATCGAAATTACCGAAATTCCTTTACGGACGCCCCCTGGCACTGAAAACCACATTAGAGGCCCCTTTTTACTGCAACACACGGACGAAACCCAATGCTCGCACGGGGCGATGAAGGCGGTCGAGCTGCCGTCCGCAACGAACTCCTAGCTCGCCGCTTTCGAGCTGTCAGTTACGAACTTGCGAACTCTTTAGATTTGGCGCGATGCATGAGCGACTCGGCAGCCGCGTGCACTCTATAAAAGAATTGTTCCGCCAGATTCTAATCGGTGCGATCATCCCAGCATTAATGCACCGGATCCCATCAGAACAGCGCTGTTAAGCGTGCTTGGGCGAGAGTAGTACTAGGATGGGTGACCTCCTGGGAAGTCCTCGTGTTGCACCCCCTTTCGTTGTTTTCTTCTTCCTTAAAAGCGCCGATCTTTCTCGTTTCATCTGCTGCGGCCGTCGGATGAGAACTGACCAGGACGAGGAAAAAGCATCCAAGTCAGGCCTTCCGCCCATGTTCACTTGAAATTACCGAAATTCCCCTATGGACGCGTCCAGGCCCTGAAAACCACATCAGACGTCGTTTTTTAATACAACACACGGACGAAACCCCATGCATGCACGGGGCGATGAGGGTGGTCGAGCTACCGTCCGTAACGCACTCTTAGATCGCCGCTTCCGAGCTGCCAGTTGCGAACTTGCGATCTCTTTGGAACTGGCGTGCTGCATGCACAACTCAACGGCCGCTCACCCTCAATGAAACATTTGTTCCGCAAGAATCCAATGGGTGCGATCATCACAGCACTAATGCACCGGATCCCATCAGAAATGCGCAATTAAGCGTGCTTGGGCGAGAGTAGTACTAGGATGGGTGACCCCCTGGGAAGTCCTCGTGTTGCACCCCTTTTTCGTTATTTTTTTCTTTCTTAAAAGAACCGGTCTTTCTCGTTTCATTTGCTGCGGCCGTCGGATGGGAACTGACAGGGACGAGGAAAAAGCTTTCAAATCAGGCCTTCCGCCCTTGTTCACTCGAAATTACCGAAATTCGTCCACGGACGCCTCCTGGCACTGAAAACCACATTAGAGGCCCCTTTTTACTGCAACACGTGGACGAAACCCAATGCTCGCACGGGGCGATGAAGGCGGTCGAGCTACCGTCTATAACGCACTCTTAGCTCGCCGCTTCCGAGCTGTCATTTACGAACTTACGAACTCTTTAGATTTGGCGCGATCTATGAACGACTCGGCAGCCGCGTACACTCGATACAAGACTTGTTCCCCCAGATTCTAATGGGTGCGATCATACCAGCACTGATGCATCGGATCCCACCAGAACTCCGCAGTTAAGCGTGCTTGGGCGAGAGTAGTGCTATGATGGGTGACCTCTTGGGAAGTCGTCGTGTTGCACCCCTTTTTCGTTGTTTTTTTCTTTCTTAGAAGCGCCGATCTTTCTCGTTTCATTTGCTGTGGCCAGCGGATAAGAACTGACCAGGACGTGGAAAAAGGATCCAAATCAGGCCATCCGCCTATGTTCAGTCGAAATTACCGAAATTCCCCTACGGCCGCCTCGTGGCCCTGAAAAACACATCAGAGGCCCTTTTTACTGCAACGCACGGACGAAACCCCATGCATGCACGGGGCGATGAAGGTGGTCGAGCTACCGTCCGTAACGCACGCTTAGCTCGCCCCTTCCGAATTGTCAGTTACGAACTTGCGACCTCTTTGAGCCGGTCGTGCTTTAATCGCCAACTCAGCAGCGTCGTACCCTCTAGTGAAAACAGTTGTTCCGCAAGAATTCGGGATGGGTGCGATCATACCAGCCCACTCATTGCCCGGATCAATCAGAACTCCGCAGTAAGCGTGCTTGCGGGACAGTAGTACTGGGATGGGTGACCTCCTGGGAAGTCCTCGTGTTGCACCCCTTTTTCGTTGTTTTTGCTTTCTCAAAACCAACGATCTTTCTCGTTTCATTTGCTGCGGCCGCCGGATGAGGACTGACCAGGACGAGGAAAAAGTTTCCAAATCAGGCCTTCCGTCCTTGTTCAATCGAAATTACCGAAATTCCTTTACGGACGCCGCCTGGCACTGAAAACCACATTAGAGGCCCCTTTTTACTGCAACACACGGACAAAACCCCGTGCTCGCACTGGGCGATGAAGGTGGTCGAGCTACCGTCCGTAACGAACTCTTAGCTCGCCGCTTCCGAGCTGTCAGTTACGAACTTGCGAACTCTTTAGATTTGGCGCGATGTATGAGCGACTCGGCAGGCGCGTGCACTCTGTAAAAGATTTGTTCCGCCAGATTCTAATGGGTGCGATCATCCCAGCATTAATGCACCGGATCCCAACAAAACTACGCAGTTAAGCGTGCTTGGGCGAGAGTAGTTCTAGGATGGGTGATCTCCTGGGAAGTCCTCGTGTTGCACCCCCTTTTCGTTGTTTTTTTCTTCCTTAAAACCGCTGATCTTTCTCGTTTCATCTGCTGCGGCCGTCGGATGAGAACTGACCAGGACGAGGAAAAAGCATCCATGTCAGGCCTTCCGTCCATGTTCACTTGAAATTACCGAAATTCCCCTACGGACGCGTCCAGGCCCTGAAAACCACATCAGAGGTCGTTTTTTAATACAACACACGGACGAAACCCCATGCATGCACGGGGAGATGAGGGTGGTCGAGCTACCGTCCGTAACGCACTCTTAGCTCGCCGCTTCCGAGCTGCCAGTTACGAACCTGCGATCTCTTTGGGGCTGGCGTGCTGTATGCACAACTCAACGGTCGCTCACCCTCAATGAAACATTTGTTCCGCAAGAATCGAATGGGTGCGATCATCCAGCACTAATGCACCGGATCCCATCAGAAATGCGCAATTAAGCGTGCTTGGGCGAGAGTAGTACTAGGCTGGGTGACCCCCTGGGAAGTCCTCGTGTTGCACCCCTTTTCGTTATTTTTTTCTTTCTTAAAAGCACCGGTCTTTCTCGTTTCATTTGCTGCGGCCGTCGGATGGGAACTGACGGGGACGAGGAAAAAGCTTTCAAATCAGGCCTTCCGCCCTTGTTCACTCGAAATTACCGAAATTCCTCCACGGACGCCTCCAGGCACTGAAAACCACATTAGAGGCCCCTTTTACTGCAACACACGGACGAAACCCAATGCTCGCACGGGGCGATGAAGGCGATCGAGCTACCGTCCGTAACGAACTCTTAGCTCGCCGCTTCCGAGCTGTCAGTTACGAACTTGCGAACTCTTTAGATTTGCCGCGATGTATGAGCGACTCGGCAGCCGCGTGCACTCTTTAAAACACTTGTTCCGCCAGATTTCGATGGGTGCGATCATACCTGCACTGATGCACCGGATCCCATCAGAACTCCGCAGTTAAGCGTGCCTAGGCGAGAGTGGTGCTAGGATGGGTGACCTCCTTGGAAGTCCTCGTGTTGCACCCCTTTTTGGTTATTTTTTCCTTTCTTAAAAGCACCGGTCTTTCTCGTTTCATTTGCTGCGGCCGTTGGATGGGAACTGACCGGGGCGAGGAAAAAGCTTTCAAATCAGGCCTTCCGCCCTTGTTCACTCGAAATTTCCGAAATTCCTCCACGGACGCCTCCTGGCACTGAAAACCACATTAGAGGCACCTTTTTACTGCAACACACGGGCGAAACCCAATGCTCGCACGGGGCGATGAAGGCGGTCGAGCTACCGTCCGTAACGCACTCTTAGCTCGCCGCTTCCGAACTGTCAGTTACGAACTTGCGAACTCTTTAGATTTGGCGCGATCTATGAGCGACTCGGCAGCCGCGTGCACTCTATAAAAGATTTGTTCCGCCAAATTCTAATGGGCGCGATCATCCCAGCATTAATGCACCGGATCCCATCAGAACTGCGCAGTTAAGCGTGCTTGGGCGAGGGTAGTACTAGGATGGGTGACCTCCTGGGAAGTCTTCGTGTTGCACCCCCTTTTCGTTGTTTTTTTCTTCCTTAAAAGCGCCGATCTTTCTCGTTTCATCTACTGCGGCCGTCGGATGAGAACTGACCAGGACGAGGAAAAAGCATCCAAGTCAGGCCTCCCGCCCATGTTCACTGGGAAGTACCGAAATTCCCCTACGGATGCGTCCAGGCCCTGAAAACCACATCAGAGGTCGTTTTTTAATAAAACACACGGACGAAACCCCATGCATGCACGGGGCGGTGAGGGTGGTCGAGCTACCGTCCGTAACGCACTCTTAGCTCGCCGCTTCCGAGCTGCCAGTTACGACCTTGCGATCTCTTTGGAGCTGGCGTGCTGTATGCACAACTCAACGGCTGCTCACCCTCAATGAAACATTTGTTCCGCAAGAATCCAATGGGTGCGATCATCCCAGCACTAATGCACCGGATCCCATCAGAACTCCGCAGTTAAGCGTGCTTGGGCGAGAGTAGTACTCTGATGGGTGACTTCCTGGGAAGTCCTCGTGTTGCACCCATTTTTCGTTGTTTTTTCTTTCTCAAAACCATCGGTCTTTCTCGTTTCATTTGCTGCGGCCGTCGGATAAGAACTGATCGGGACGGGGAAAAAGCTTTCAAATCAGGCCTTCCGCCCTTGTTCACTCGAAATTACCGAAATTCCTCCACGGACGCCTCCTGGCACTGAAAACTACATTAGAGGCCCCTTTTTACTGCAACACACGGACGAAAACCAATGCTCGCACGGGGCGATTGAAGGCGGGGTTGAGCTCAAACCGTCGTAACGAACTCTTAGCTCGCCGGTTCGAGCTGTCAGTACGGAACTTGCGAACTCTTTAGATTTGGCGCGATGTCCATGGGCGACTCTGGCAGCCGCGTGCACCTATAAAAGATTTGCTTCCGCCCAGATCTAATCCGGTGCGATCATCCCTAGATTAATTGCACCGGTCCATCAGAACAGCGCCGTTAAGCGTTGCTTGGGCGAGGTACTCGAGAGTAGTAATAGGATGGGTGACCTCCTGGGAAGTCCTCGTGTTGCACCCCCTTTTCGTTGTTTTTTTCTTCCTTAAAAGCGTCGATCTTTCTCGTTTTATCTGCTGCGGCCGTCGGATGAGAACTGACCAGGACGAGGAAAAAGCATCCAAGTCAGGCCTTCCGCCCATGTTCACTTGAAATTACCGAAATGCCCCTACGGACGCGTCCAGGCCCTGAAAACCACATCAGAGGTCGTTTTTTAATACAACACACGGACGAAACCCTATGCATGCACGGGGCGATGAGGGTGGTCGAGCTACCGTCCGTAACGCACTCTTAGCTCGCCGCTTCCGAGCTGCCAGTTACGAACTTGCGATCTCTTTTGAGCTGGCGTGCTGTATGCACAACTCAGCGGCCGCTCACCCTCAATGAAACATTTGTTCCGCAAGAATCCAATGGGTGCGATCATCCAGCACTAATGCACCGGATCCCATCAGAAATGCGCAATTAAGCGTGCTTGGGCGAGAGTAGTACTAGGATGGGTGACCCCCTGGGGATTCCTCGTGTTGCACCCCTTTTTCGATATTTTTTTCTTTCTTAAAAGCACCGGTCTTTCTCGTTTCATTTGTTGCGGCCGTCGGATGAGAGCTGACCGGGACGAGGAAAAAGCTTTCAAATCAGGCCTTCCGCCCTTGTTCACTCGAAATTACCGAAATTCCCCCACGGAAGCCTCCTGGCACTTAAAACCACATTAGAGGCCCCTTTTTACTGCAACACACGGACGAAACCCAATGCTCGCACGGGGCGATGAAGGCGCTCGAGCTACCGTCCGTAACGCACTCTTAGCTCGCCGCTTCCGAGCTGTCAGTTACGAACTTGGGAAATCTTTAGATTTGGCGCGATCTATGAGCGACTCGGCAGCCGCGTACACTCTATAAAAGACTTGTTCCGCCAGATTCCGATGGGCGCGATCATAAAGCACTGATGCACCGGATCCCATCAGAACTCCGCAGTTAAGCGTGCTTGGGCGAGAGTAGTGCTAGCATGGTTTACCTCCTGGGAAGTCCTCGTGTTGCACCCCTTTTTCGTTGTTTTTTTCTTTCTTAGAAGCGCCGATCTTTCTAGTTTCATTTGCTATGGCCAGCGGATAAGAACTGACCACGACGTGGAAAAAGCATCCAAATCAGGCCTTCCGTCCTTGTTCAATCGAAATAACCGAAATTCCTTTACGGACGCCGCCTGGCACTGAAAACCACATTAGAGGCCCCTTTTTACTGCAACACACAGACGAACCCCAATGCCCGCACGGGGCGATGAAGGCAGTCCAGCTGCCGTCCGTAACGAACTCTTAGCTCGCCGCTTCCGAGCTGTCGGTTACGAACTTGCGAACTCTTTAGATTTGGCGCGATGTATGGGTGAGTCGGCAGTCGCGTGCACTCTATAAAAGATTTGTTCCGCCAGATTCTAATCGGTGCGATCATCCCAGCATTAATGCACTGGATCCCATCAGAACTGCGCAGTTAAGCGTGCTTGGGCGAGAGTAGTACTAGGATGGGTGACCTCCTGGGAAATCCTCGTGTTGCACCCCCTTTTCGTTGTTTTTTTCTTCCTTAAAAGCGCCGATCTTTCTCGTTTCATCTGCTGCGGCCGTCGGATGAGAACTGACCAGGACGAGGAAAAAGCATCCATGTCAGGCCTTCCGCCGATGTTCACTTGAAATTACCGAAATTCCCCTACGGACGCGTCCAGGCCCTGAAAACCACATCAGAGGTCGTTTTTTTAATACAACACACGGACGAAACCCCATGCATGCACGGGGCGATGAGGGTGGTCGAGCTACCGTCCGTAACGCACTTTTAGCTCGCCGCTTCCGAGCTGCCAGTTACGAACTTGCGATCTCTTTGGAGCTAGCGTGCTGTATGCACAACTCAACGGCCGCTCAGCCTCAATGAAACATTTGTTCCGCAAGAATCCAATGGGTGCGATCATCCCAACACTAATGCACCGGATCCCATAAGAAATGCGCAATTAAGCGTGCTAGGGCGAGAGTAGTACTAGGATGGGTGACCCCCTGGGAAGTCCTCGTGTTGCACCCCTTTTTCGTTATTTTTTTCCTTCTTAAAAGCACCGGTCTTTCTCGTTTCATTTGCTGCGGCCGTCGGATGGGAACTGACCGGGGCGAGGAAGAAGCTTTCAAGTCAGGCATTCCGCCCTCGTTCACTCGAAATTACCGAAATTCCTCCACGGACGCCTCCTGGCACTGAAAACCACATTAGAGGCCCCTTTTCACTGCAACACACGGACGAAACCCAATGCTCGCACGGGTCGATGAAGGCGGTCGAGCTACCGTCCGTAACGCACTCTTAGCTCGCCGCTTCCGAGCTGTCAGTTACGAACTTGCGAACTCTTTAGATTTGGCGCGATCTATGAGGGACTCGGCAGCCGCGTACACTCTATAAAACACTTGTTCCGCCAGATTCCGATGGGTGCGATCATACCAGCACTGATGCACCGGATCCCATCAGAACTCCGCAGTTAAGCGCGCTTGGGCAAGAGCAGTGCTAGGATGGGTGACCTCATGGGAAGTCCTCGTGTTGCACCCCTTTTCCGTTGTTTTTTTCTTTCTTAGAAGCGCTGATCTTTCTCATTTCATTTGCTGCGGCCAGCGGATAAGAACTGACCAGGACGTGGAAAAAGCATCCAAATCAGGCCATCCCCCTATGTTCAGTCGAAATTACCGAAATTCCCCTACGGACGCCTCGTGGCCCTGAAAAACACATCAGAGGCCCTTTTTACTGCAACGCACGGACGAAACCCCATGCATGCGCGGGGCGATGAAGGTGGTCGAGCTACCGTCCGCAACGCATGCTTAGCTCGCCTCTTCCGAGTTGTCAGTTACGAACTTTCGACCTCTTTGGAGCCGGCGTGCTCTGTGCGCAACTCAGCGGCCGCGTACCCTCAATGAAACATTTGTTCCGCAAGAATTCGATGGGTGCGATCATACCAGCGCTAATGCACCGGATCCCATCAGAACTTCGAAGCTAAGCGTGCTTGGGCGGGAGTAGTACTGGGATGGGTGACCTCCTGGGAAGTCCTCGTGTTGCACCCCTTTTTCGTTGTTTTTTCTTTCTCAAAACCACCGATTTTTCTCGTTTCATTTGCTGCGGCCGACGGATGAGGATTGACCAAGACGAGGAAAAAGCTTCCAAATCAGGCCTTCCGTCCTTGTTCAATCGAAATTACCGAAATTCCTTTACGGACGCCGCCTGGCACTGAAAACCATATTAGAGGCCCCTTTTTACTGATACACACGGACGAAACCCAATGCCCGCACGGGGCGATGAAGGCGGTCGAGCTACCGTCCGTAACGAACTCTTAGCTCGCCGCTTCCGAGCTGTCGGTTACGAACTTGCGAACTCTTTAGAATTGGCGCGATGTAGGGGCGACTCAGCAGCCGCGTGCACTCTATAAAAGATTTGTTCCGCCAGATTCTAATCGGTGCGATCATCCCAGCATTAATGCACCGGATCCCGTCAGAACTGCGCAGTTAAGCGTGCTTGGGCGAGAGTAGTACTAGGATGGGTGACCTCCTGGGAAGTCCTCGTGTTGCACCCCCTTTTCGCTGTTTTTTTCTTCCTTAAAAGCGCCGATCTTTCTCGTTTCATCTGCTGCGGCCGTCGGATGAGAACTGACCAGGACGAGGAAAAAGCATCCAAGTCAGGCCTTCCGCCAATGTTCACTTGAAATTACCGAAATTCCCCTACGGACGCGTCCAGGCCCTGAAAACCACATCAGAGGTCGTTGTTTAATACAACACACGGACGAAACCCCATGCATGCACGGGGCGATGAGGGTGGTCGAGCTACCGTCCGTAACGCACTCTTAGCTCGCCGCTTGCGAGCTGCCAGTTACGAACTTGCGATCGCTTTGGAGCTGGCGTGCTGTATGCGCAACTCAACGGCCGCTCACCCTCAATGAAACATTTGTTCCGCAAGAATCTAATGGGTGCGGTCATCCCAGCACTAATGCACCGGATCCCATCAGAAATGCGCAATTAAGCGTGCTTGGGCGGGAGTAGTACTAGGATGGGGACCCCCTGGGAAGTGCTCGTGTTGCACCCCTTTTTCGTTATTTTTTTCTTTCTTAAAAGCACCGGTCTTTCTCGTTTCATTTGCTGCGGCCGTCGGATGGGAACTGACCGGGGCGAGGAAAAAGCTTTCAAATCCGGCCTTCCGCCCTTGTTCGCTCGAAATTACCGAAATTCCTCCACGGACGCCTCTTGGCACTAAAAACCACATTAGAGGCCCCTTTTTACTGCAACACACGGACGAAACCCAATGCTCGCACGGGGCGATGAAGGCGGTCGAGATACCGTCCGTAACGCACTCTTAGCTCGCCGCTTCCGAGCTGTCAGTTACGAACTTGCGAACTCTTTAGATTTGGCGCGTTCTATGCGCGACTCGGCAGCTGCGTACACTCTATAAAAGACTTGTTCCGCCAGATTCCGGTGGGTGCGATCATACCAGCACTGATGCCCCGGATCCCATCAGAACTCCGCAGTTCATCGTGCTTGGGCGAGAGTAGTGCTAGGATGGGTGACCTCCTGGGAAGTCCTCGTGTTGCACCCCTTTTTTGTTGTTTTTTTCTTTCTTAGAAGCGCCGATCTTTCTCGTTTCATGTGCTGTGGCCAGCGGATAAGAACTGACCAGGACGTGGAAAAATTATCCAAATCAGGCCATCCGCGTATGTTCAGTCGAAATTAACGAAATTCCCCTACGGACGCCTCGTGGCCCTGAAAAACACATCAGAGGCCCCTTTTTACCGCAACGCACGAACGAAACCCCATGCATGCACGGGGCGATGACGGTGGCCGAGCTACCGTCCGTAACACACGCTTAGCTCGCCTCTTCCGAGTTGTCAGTTACGAACTTGCGACCTCTTTAGAGCCGGCGTGCTTTATGCGCAACTCAACGGCCGCGTACCTTCAATGAAACATTTGTTCCGCAAGAATTCGATGGGTGCGATCATACCAGCACTAATGCACCGGATCCCATCAGAACTGCGCAGTGAAGCGTGCTTGGGCGAGAGTAGTACTGGGATGGGTGACCTCCTGGGAAGTCCTCGTGTTGCACCCCTTTTTCGGTGTTTTTTCTTTCTCAAAACCACCGATCTTTCTCGTTTCATTTGCTGCGGCCGCCGGATGAGGACTGACCAGGACGAGGAAAAAGCTTCCAAATCAGGCCTTCCGTCCTTGTTCAATCGAAATTACCGAAATTCCTTTAAGGACGCCGCCTGGCACTGAAAACCACATTAGAGGCCCCTTTTTACTGCAACACACGGACGAAACCCAATGCTCGCACGGGCCGATGAAGGCGGTCGAGCTACCGTCCGCAACGAACTCTTAGCTCGCCGCTTCCGAGCTGTCGGCTACGAACTTGCGAACTCTTTAGATTTGGCGCGATGTATGGGTGACTCGGCAGCCGCGTGCACTCTATAAAAGATTTGTTCCGCCAGATTCTAATCGGTGCGATCATCCCAGTATTAATGCACGGGATCCCATGAGAACTGCGCAGTTGAGCGTGCTTGGGTGAGAGTAGTACTAGGATCGGTGACCTCCTGGGAAGTCCTCGTGTTGCACCCCCTTTTCGTTGTTTTTTTCTTCCTTAAAAGTGCCGATCTTTCTCGTTTCATCTGCTGCGGCCCTCGGATGAGAACTGACCAGGATGAGGAAAAAGCATCCAAGTCAGGCCTTCCGCCCTTGTTCACTCGAAATTACCGAAATTCCTCCACGGACGCCTCCTGGCACTAAAAACCACATTAGAGGCCCCTTTTTACTGCAACACACAGACGAAACCAATGCTCGCACGGGGCGATGAAGGCGGTCGAGCTACCGTCCGTAACGCACTCTTAGTTCGCCGCTTCCGAGCTGTCAGTTACGAACTTGCGAACTCTTTAGATTTGCCACGATCTATGAGCGACTCTGCAGTCGCGTACACTCTATAAAAACTTGTTCCGGCCAGATTCCGATGGCGTGAGATCATACAGCAACTGATGCGCGGATCCAATCAGAACTCCGCCAGTTAAGCGTGTTGCTTGGGCGAGAGTAGTGCTAGGATGGGTGACCTCCTGGGAAGTCCTCGTGTTGCACCCCTTTTTCGTTGTTTTTTTCTTTCTTAGAGGCGCCGATCTTTCTCGTTTCATTTGCTGTGGCCAGCGGATAAGAACTGACCAGGACGTGGAAAAAGCATCCAAATCAGGCCATCTGCCTATGTTCAGTCGAAATTGCCGAAATTCCCCTACGGACTCCTCGTGGCCCTGAAAAACACATCAGAGGCCCCTTTTTACTGCAACGCACGGACGAAACCCCATGCATGCACGGGACGATGAAGGTGGTCGAGCTACCGTCCGTAACGCACGCTTAGCTCGCCTCTTCCGAGTTGTCAGTTACGAACCTGCGACCTCTTTGGAGCCGGCGTGCTCTATGCGCAACTCAGCGGCCGCGTACCCTCAATGAAACATTTGTTCGCAAGAATTCGATGGGTGCGACCATACCAACACTAATGCACCGGATCCCATCACAACTCCGCAGTTAAGCGTGCTTGGGCGAGAGTAGTACCGGGATGGGCGACCTCCTGGGAAGTCCTCGTGTTGCACCCATTTTTCATTGTTTTTTCTTTCTCAAACCCACCGATCTTTCTCGTTTCATTTGCTGCGGCGCGATCTATGAGCGACTCGGCAGCGGCGTACACTCTATAAAAGATTTGTTCCGCCGGATTCTAATCGGTGCCATCATCCCAGCATTAATGCACCAGATCCGTCAGAACTGCGAGTGGTTTTTAGCGTGCTTGGGCGAGAGTAGTGCTAGGATGGTGACCTCCTGGGAAGTCCTCGTGTTGCACCCCCTTTTCGTTGTTTTTTTCTTTCTTAAAAGCGCCGATCTTTCTCGTTTCATCTGCTGCGGCCGTCGGATGAGAGCTGACCAGGACGAGGAAAGAGCATCCAAGTCAGGCCTTCCGCCCATGTTCACTTGAAATTACCGAAATTCCCCTACGGACTCGTCCAGGCCCTGAAAACCACATCAGAGGTCGTTTTTTAATACAACACACGGACGAAACCCCATGCATGCACGGGGCGATGAGCGGTGGTCGAGCCCGTACGGTAAACGCATCCCGTTTAGCTCGCGCTTCCGAGCTGCCAGTTACGAACTTGCCGATGCTCTTTGGAGCTTGGCGTGCTGTATGCACAAAAAACTCAACGGCCGCTCACCCTCAATGAAACATTTGTTCCGCAAGAATCCAATGGGTGCGATCATCCCAGCACTAATGCAACGGATCCCATCAGAAATGCGCAATTAAGCGTGCTTGGGCGAGAGGAGTACTAGGATGGGTGACCCCCTGGGAAGTCCTCGTGTTGCACCCCTTTTTCGTTACTTTTTTCTTTCTTAAAAGCACCGGTCTTTCTCGTTTCATTTGCTGCGGCCGTCGGATGGGAACTGATCGGGACGAGGAAAAAGCTTTCAAATCAGGCCTTCCCCCCTTGTTCACTCGAAATTACCGAAATTCCTCCACGGACGCCTCCTGGCACTGAAAACCATATTAGAGGCCCCTTTTTACTGCAACACACGGACGAAACCCAATGCTCGCACGGGGCGATGAAGGCGGTTGAGCTACCGTCCGTAACGAACTCTTAGCTCGCGGCTTCCGAGCTGTCAGTTACGAACTTGCGAACTCTTTAGATTTGGCGCGATGTATGGGCGACTCGGCAGTCGCGTGCACTCTATAAAAGATTTGTTCCGCCAGAGTCTAATCGGTGCGATCATCCCAGCATTAATGCACCGGATCCCATCAGAACTGCGCCGTTAAGCGTGCTCGTGTTGCACCCCTTTTTCGTTATTTTTTTCTTTCTTAAAAGCACCGGTCTTTCTCGTTTCAGTTGCTGCGGCTGTCGGATGGGAACTGACCGGGACGAGGAAAAAGCTTTCAAATTAGGCCTTCCGCCC
>JAKOGI010004860.1:0-19618 GCA_029747015.1 Carnegiea gigantea | reverse complement strand
ATTTCGGCCCAATTTGAAGCGCAACAAATTTGCATTATTAACTTAGCTAATAACCATGACTTAAGCTTAACCATTTTTAGTAAAAAGCTACTTTGGAGGTATAAATTCAGCCAAGTTGTTGATAAGTCAAAAAAATACAACCAAAACCCACATCTCACTCATCTCTCTCTAGCCACAGGCAGCCCCCCTCTCTGCCTATGGCTGCTGTTTTTTAGTGTTTTTTGGCCAGCTTTACTGCCTCTGACAAGCCTCTGACACCCTAGTACCTGTAGCCACCATCCCCAATCCTCAAAACTACCAAACATCACCTCCATCTCTACTTTTTTTTCAAGTTCAAAGTGAGTAACCCTAAGCTTATTTCTTTGGATTTTTGATTTTGATTCTTTTTTATGTTGATTTGAGTTTTGATCATGTTCTTTGGATGGAAACAAGAGTTATTTTGATTTTTTTGATGGTTGATTGAGTTTGGAGCATGTTACGGTTAGGGTTATTCATGATTATGCAAACTTAAGGTTGGAATTATGTTGTTCTTGGATTTTTTATATTTGATTTAGTGGTTTTAACTCTAACAATATTTATGAGGGTGTTTTTGGTGATTTTGGGATGAGATAAAGAAGAGATAAGGTGGTTACAAGCTAGGGTTTTGGCAAGTAATTCATGGTTTGAATTATTTTGGCATTAAGTATGTTATTTGTGTATATTTGATTGAGAAATGAATCTTTGATGTATATGATTATGAAGTGAAATTGAGTATGGTGGCTTTGTATGGTGATGGGAAGGACCAAAACTTTGTTATATGATTTTAACGATTGATTTTAGATGGGAATTTGTGTGAAAAGAGAGGAAAACCTAATGACAGTGGGGGCTGAAAAATGGCAGAAAATAGGAAAAACTTTGCCAATAAACTGGTAATGATCAGACCAGCCAAAAATTATTATTTTTAGTGGGTAGATAGATCAGTATGTTAGCTTTTAAATTATTTTTGAATCATCTTAATCCGAGTTTTGTTAACAAAGTTATGGCGGTTTTGTTAGAACTGTGCAGGTTCGACCAAAACTGGTACATTTGGGTTCTAACCCCATTTTGGGAACCCTATTGTGGGAATCATGTTTTGTGCTATAAATGAAAGTTTTTTGGGACTTCTTAAGATTTCTATATTGAGGAATTAGGTCTCAAACGGAAGTTGGGAGGTTAGGTTACGAGCCAGTTATTCTGGCCCGGTCATGCTTTTACTTTTGTTTTTACTAAAACTATCAATTATGAAAATAAATACATTTGCTAACTATATGTTCCTATAACGATATTGTTGTACAGAGTTAGGGCCTAATCTATCATTTCCTCTCCTTTTGTGCATAATCTGACTCAGTGACATTTTATTAAAAGCCCCAGGTACGTTCATTGCCTGTATCTCTAGAAATCAGCATGTACTTATCAAAATTATAATGTTTTCATAAGTACACCATTGAATCAGTTTAATAAGTGATTTATCACATAATTAGTGGTCCCATCAGTTATCAGTTACAGGACATTGCCCTTCAGTTACTCATGCGGTTATAGGTCAGGTCTCCCGATCGACTTGGCAAGTGTACACTTATTTTCATATCGTAACAGTTACTAGGGGTTTACCATCAGATAATAATTGACAATGCAATTTTATGTTTATCTCATTCCTTGTTTTAAATTGAAATAAATTGCAATGCAGGCCCAACCAGTTCTTCCATGAGCATCTAACAATACGGAAATACATGTACTGAGCTTTGGCTCACAGTTTGAAATATTTTCATGTTTTGTTTTAGGCAAATGCTCCTTGAATCACCCTCAAGCTAGCAGGCCGACTGAAGATGATAAGTGAGTGAGGAAGTCTAAATCGGAACAGTGTTGTATTGGTGTTGAGATGCTTTTCGCCCTGTATTATGAAATATTTTGATATTGAAACTGTATATTCTACAAGAGTTACTATATTTTTTGGTGTGAGCCTTGAGAAAGTTGAATGGTTTGAAGTTAGAACTGTTCATATATGGTTCAGATGGGTTGTGTTTGAGTGAATGCCTTGTTATGGTAAACATTGTTTAGCGTTGCTATATTTATTGTTTACAAGCAAAGCTTTGTCCTTTTTGAACGGCGGTAACGCCCCGATCATTTGGGATTTTATTTCTAATTGGTGCAGCTAATGAAGAGAACGCAAACAGTGAATTATATACATTTGGGGTGTTATAGAAAGCTAGAGAGAGAAGCTTTGAAAGGCTTATTCCTTAGCCTCGCCAATCACCAATGTAACCATCCTTTCCTTCTGCGTTTATCGTTCTTGTGACATAGCTATGTCATCATTTGCTTACTCACTAGGATCATCCTCTAGCCCCTCGTCAGCCTTTAGAGAGGATCTATTTAGCAATAACCTCATCAGCCCTTGTTCAACCTCAACCCGTGAGGAAGGTGTCGGCCCCTTAGAAGATTATGGAAATAACTTTGAGTTGGACTTTAGCCACCCTCGAAGTCTTCCCGTAACGATTCCATTACGGGACTTTCTTCAAGCCAATATGAGCTTCCTCAAGGAGAGCTCCAGTAATTCTCTATCCCTTGACTCTTATTCTTTGGATAGGCCTATGTCATATTCGTGGGAGGTATCCATAACTAACCTACTTCCCGGGCGTTCTGCTAGTGTAGGTATGCCGCCCACCATCCTAATTGAGGAGCCAGAATAAGATCTAGCCCATTCTAGCGGCCCTGCTAGGTCTACCCAGAGGATAGATCTGACTCCCACTACATCAATCCTTCCTTTCGTGATGAACTTAGGAAAACCATTTACTTTGAGGTGAACTATTCTTTTCAATGCAACTATAGGGTGATCGTTCCCTCAACCACAAATACGGTAGATAACCCCTCACCAAGATGTATAGGTGTGTATTTAGCAGTCTTAGAGTATGACCTTTGATTTTTGCTTCCTAAAATTGCTATGGAGATCCTCTAAATGTACGATATTACAGTTGCCTAACTCGTCCGTAATACCTGGGCATCTATTCTATCGTTCGTTGCAACTTGCAAGCTTAAGATTTCCAAGTGCACGACCTTAGCCTTCTCATATGTGCACATCATTCAATGCAATAATAAGACGTATGGGGGGAAAGGTTGGTATCGAATAGTTAGCCGATGTGGCTATATGTCTGCCTTGGACAAGCTTTACTCCGTCTATAAAAGGAAGTATAATTTTGTTTAGATAAAGAGGGTAAACCAGGACTGATCCATCCCTATCTAAAGTAGGTGAGGCCTGAAGAAGACGCACAGTAAGCCTCGTACCAGTCCGGGGGAGAAGGAGATGGAACCATAAACTACTTTCGACTCATCGACTCTACTCCCGATCCGGGAAGGCCGTGAAGGTTTCGGCTCATTGGCTCCCCCAAAGGGTGTTGTTTAGCTATGGGTACTTCCTTTACGCCGCTGGGCTTAGTTCGGCCATCCGTCATGGTAAACTTGTTTATCACTTTGTTTATTTAATCTATATTTTCTTTGCTAACCTTACTGATTTGATCCTTGCTCCTTGCAGAGGAAGCCATAGACATGCTGCTCAGCATAAAGGGCAAGCTAACCAAGGAAAAGAGTAGGCACCTCGACGACGTGAGGCGAGAGAAGCAAATTAGGGAGCACATTATCCAGGAGGTTCAGGACCTCGCCCCTGTATGTTCTTCTTCTCGACCTTGCAAGCTTGGGCACACCAAACCTCCCCCGAAGTGTATGTCTTCCTGTCATGACATGGTTGTCGCATTGGAATGCGAGACTGAGAGTCAAGTGCTAGAGCAGATGAAGACTCTAATGCACCTGAGAGATTCTTTCTAGCCGGCTGATGTTCCTTTCATGGGTGGAAGGAGTGGCAGGCCGCCAAGCCTTCCTCCTGCCAAGAAGATAAGGCCATCTTCGCGAGTCATCACTCCTCCCGACTCTGCCGATCATTGCTTCTCCAAGGGTTGGAGCTTTTTCTTTTCCACTAACTATGAAGGGAAGGTGTTATCGCTTCAAGAGCCCAAAAGTGAGAGCTGGCCCCCACCTCGGGCTCGGAACAAGTCCCCAACACCTTGGAGGCCGCTCAGGTCTACTTCATAGAAGTATGTGTCCTTAACATTTGCAACGTATTTTCTCCTTTGTGTTTCTTCTTAATCATCTCATCTCTCGGTTGCAGGGTGCGATTCACACTTTCTCTGCCCTTTGTTCGATTCCTTCTCAATGTGGCACCGAGGCCAAGCTCAACTCGCTTAGTAAGTAGGCGATGAGTGACAAGAAAGAGATAGACTATCTTAAGGTGAGGATCCGGGCTGAAGGCAGCAAGAACCAGGAGCTGGAACACCAGTTAAAGGAGCTAGAGTGTAAGTTTGAGACGACAAGGCTTTGATGGAGAGGCAAGCCTGTCAAGCTCAACTTGACGCCACTAACATTTCCTACGAGAAGGGGCGGGAGGCCATGATGGACCTGATGGCTCAGGCTGCCCAAGAATATGATGGGGGCACAGGCAGTTCATGTCCGATTGGAAGATTCTCTTACAATGGGACAAGGTGATCAAGGTGAGGGATGCTAATGCTCATGCCCGGAGCAAAGAGAAGGCTCACCTAGAGATCGTTTGCTCCCGCTCAGGCGCGACATTTGTTACCCAACCATTCTCCTGTGAGTATGCCCTAGAGGATCCACCCGAGGATGGTGCAGAGGCAGCCCATGCTGATGGCGAGGCTACGGAAGAGGCTGGTGATGATGATGTGCAGCCTTAATTTCCCCTCTCCCCTTTGCTTTGCTTTTCTTTAGTCTGCTAAACTTTGCCCTTATGAGCGATCGATTTTCACCTTGGGCCTTTTGAGCTAAGGTTATATGGACATCTTTTCACTTTGCTTTATTTATTCAGAACTCATGTTTGTGTATTGCGACGCCTTATCTTGTTTATGTGTATGACATTCCTCACATGTGAATGCTTTGTTTCGCAACATATCTTTGCATTTTTTGCTATCACTTGGTGTTGATATCATGTATCAAATGGTTTGCGTCATTTGTCGATTTGGAGTTCCCCCACTCAAGGGCTAATGGGGCTTTGCCTCTTATACCGGCGAGAGGGGAACGGTAAGTGTAGTATTATCGTACATCTATTCTTCATCCATGAGGGGCTAAAGGTATGCATATAAAGGGTTTGGTAGTAAGACCGACGCTCTACCTCCCATGGCCTAGCAGGACGTCCATGGGCCCAACATGGCGTAACGTTTAACCAAATAGCCACACTTGGTTAGATGCCTCCCTATAGGACGAATTGGGTTGCAAAGCCAACGTCCTATTGTTCCCGTTGCCTACCATGGCATTCACGGGCTAAGTTTGGACACCTGCCAAATGAACTGATCCTTGCATCAATGTATCCTTTAACCAAACTGTCGCATTTGGTTAGACCCCTTCTTGGAGGGGGTAAGACAAGTTCGGCTGCAAGGCCAACATCCTATCATTCCCATTACCTACTATGGCATTCATGGGATAAATTTGGACACCAGCCGCACGAGCTGATCCTTACATCAGCGTATCTTTTAACCAAACTATCGGGCTTGGTTAGAGTCCTCCCTTGAGGGGGTAGGACGAGTTCAGTTGCAAGGCCGACGTCCTATCATTCCTATTGCCTACCCTGACATTCATAGGATAAATTCGGACAACGGCCGAACGAGCTGATCCTTGTATCAGTGTATCATTTAAACAAATTATCATGCTTAGTTAGACCCATCCCTTGAGGGAGGAGGATGAGTTCAGTTATAAGACCGACGTCCTATTATTCTCATTGCCTACCATGGCATTCATAGGCTAAGTTCGAACACTAGTCGAACGAGGTAATTCTTGCACCAGCGTACCTCACCATTTGGTTTTGTTGTTAAGTTTTTATAATTTTGTTGGACCTATGTCTCGCTCGAAGCCCCTATGCCCACAAACTTGGCGACAATTGACCAAAATCAGATTTAGAAAAATGATCATTCATTGATGTTCATAAATGATGAAGTCGGGGGGCCAACCGAACATACAGCCGGCATGCTAAAGTGAAAAAAGCCTTTCTTTTATGCAAACACAGAAATACCTTCTACCCACATCATATGTACCATGTCCTTCGTATCCTTTCTCCTTAAAGGGTTGAGAGGCGAAATGTCCAAGGGTATACTTCTTCAATGATCATGCATGACCCTTCTCAATTGGGTGTAAGTTTTCCCTAAATTGCCTCCTTTCCTGTGGCCTTCATCTTTCATAGGACCAAGTCTCCCTCATTCAGGGATCTCTCCTTAACCATACGGTTGTAAAATCGGGCCATCCTGATTTATGCGATCTCTTCTCTGAGATAGGCATTTCCCCTTGCCATGGTGCTAACAAGTCAAGTGCCTGCCTTAGGGCCTTGTTTTAAGGTCCTCCTGGAAGGTGGTGATTCGATGGGTGTGGATAGCAACATCAACCGAAAGCACCCCTTCGGATTCGTAAACGAGCAGGATCGGGGTTTCCTCAGTTACGCTCTTCTCGATTGTCCGAATGGCCCATACTATGGCCGGGAGTTCATCAGCCCATAGCCCGTTTGCGCTATCCAATCTCTTCTTGAGCCTATTCAGGATCTGCTTATTAGTGAATTTGGCTTGCCTATTTACTGAGGCCTAGCGATATCTGTGAACCTTGTTTGGATGTTGTACTCAGCACAGTAGTCTCTTACCTTCTTAGTATCAAACTGCTGGCCATTGTCGAATACCATTGCTCTTGGGACCCCAAACCTTGCTATGATGTTCTTCCATATGAACTGATGGACTTCCCTCTCAGTGATGGATGCTACCACCTTTGTTTCCACCCATTTGGTGAAATAATCCACCACGATGAATAAGAACTTGTGTTACTCGTTGCCTTTGGGAAAGGACCCAGAATGTTCATGCCCCATTTTGTGAAAGACAATGGGGAATGCATTGTTGTTAACAAGGTGGCTAGTTGGTGGTGCAGGGGGCAAATCGTTGGCACTTATCCCATTTTCTAACCATTCCGATCACATCCAACCGAAGTATGGGCCAATAGTGGCCCGTTCTCAACACCTTCGCAACCAAACTTTGTCCCCCAATGTGCGACCTACACTCCCCTTCGTGTATCTCGACCAAGATCTTCTTGCATTCTTTCAGGGTGGTGCATCTTAGGAGGGGATGTGAGAAATCTTCTTATAGAGGAGCCCATCATATAGCAAGGACCATTCAAGTCTCTTCCTAATGCAGTTAGCCTCCTTCGGGTCTTATGGTAGGGTTTCATTATGCATATAACTCATGAGGGCTTCCATCCACGTCTCGCTCCTATCAATCTAATCCAATTCGCCAGTGTCAACCGTCCGATCTGATAAGATTTTCCAACGAATGGTCTTGGGATGTCCATTATAGAGGAACTAGTAAGCTTTGACAAGGCATCGACTTGTCGATTCTTCAATCTAGTACATGTTCAATCTTAAATTTTTAAATGTGGAGGCTCTCTCCTTTACTTAGCCAAGTAAGCTACCATGTTTGGATCGCGAGCTACCATGTTTGGACCTTCTTGCTGCGTGACACCTCCATAATTGCTTTATTAAATGTTGTTGAGAAAGAAGGCAAGGATCCTCTCTTCGATAAGTCCCCATTCTGAAGTGTAGAATGCTTAGGATGGCCTAACTCAATCAACAAAGGAGATCGCCAATGCCTAGAAGATACCCCCTACTTCTACCCCCCTCTTGGCATTAGCCGGTCAAAAAGGGGATGAGTGTTAGGGGGTGCTCGAGTTCCCATCGGGGTGCTTCTCATGGACCTGGCCAGCGAGGGAATTCTTTCTTTGGAGCCTACTATTTCTGAGTAATGAGGGCGAGACGACTCCTCTTACTCCTCATACCATCCGGCTCCCAGACTCTTGAATGTGTATGGAGTTGCAACAGGCCGAGAGAGAACGACGCTATTGCGGACTTACCAGAGAGCTTGCTTGGCTTCGATGATTATTCGAGCATCTCCGCCTTGCAAAGTATTCGCATCCCTTTGAGGGCATTGGATGGGCTCGGCATGATGCTCGGTTGCCTTCATTCCTTCACTTACTCCTCATATCACTGCCTTTTGCACTTAATTTAGGGCCTCCCCCAATTGTTATAATGTGACAAATTATTGAGCAGATGGGCGATCCAGCGAATTCTTCTCGGAGAGAGGTGTCATGCCCCTCTGGGGGTCCTCGGCGGCCCCACGCTTTCCCTTATCTACCTACTTCGATGCTTTTGATTGAGTGTCAACTATCTTGGCGATGTGTCCCCACAGATAGTGTTAATCTGTTTCGGAAGAAACTTACTTGAATAATGGTGACGCTCGGACTTACGTGTGGTTGATGTGTCACTTGATCGAGCCAGCTGACGTGTGCTTCTCTTGAAAACCTATGTGAAGGTCGATCCTAGGATTTTTTTCCCCCCAAGGAAGGCCTCTTCATCGCTCAAGTCAATCTCAAGAAGAACTATAGAAGCAAATAGAGAGTAACGAGTAGAGAGAAGAAGAGAGTTTACTGTTTTCGGAGAGTGTTTAGTGAGGTAGTCAAGTTAAGAATAGTAAAAGTCCCCTCAATTGGAAAATGTTAGGGTATTTATAGTCTTAGGGTTGGCACCCAAGGGCAAGATGGTAATTTCTACCTTTAGGGGGTCAAATTACTATTAGATCCCTCCTACATCCTTCTTCCATTCTTATTGTGAACTCTGACCCCTGTTGACTTAGTCAGCACCACATGTCTCCTTTCTATTGGATGGGTCACTAAATATCCCAATCAGATGTATTTATTTATCGTTCTTGATTTTTCGATTTAATCGCAAAATCAGGCATCTCAAAAGAAAGACATGTTATTGTTTGCACCTTTATAATACAAGTAAAAGTGTTAATGTATTTATTTATTGTTCTTGCTTTTTTGATTTCATATGTTTTGGCCATCTGAATGACTTATTTACTGTTGTGATGAGCATATCTTACTGCATTTATAAGTTCATATGTTGTTGAACCAGGGATGCCTGGATAACATGGCCTACTAGTAATGTATCGATTACTAGTTATCATTCCTATGTTGACCACCAATCAATTCACCACAACCTAGTGGTCTTCAAGATTACATGTTTATGTCCATATGACTCACCATGTATAGGTCCTAAGCTTGGCTGATAACAATGGCGTATTTTCACTAACTGTTATATTTAAGATACAATTTAGGATTTATGAGCTTGATTGAAGTTATGTGCCCAACCACCAGCTCATTTAAGTTGATTCTATTGTGCAAGGGTGACATATTTGGATCCTAGCTCATTCCTTTATTGTCTTGTGTTTTTCTATTTTAGGGAGGACAGTGAATGGCAACTATAAGCAATCTTGTGCAAATCTAAACGAGAAGAAAAAGACCACGCTGGCCAGAAGAAGTGATGCATGACCTCTCATCTTGATTCTGTGTACATTAGTCTTTTGAATACTTGGCCTATGGCAATCTACTCCCTTTCTTTAATTAAGAAAAGCATTGATAATGAGATATGAGAAACTTTTAACTTATTGTTTTATGTTTCATACACCTTGTTAGTCACTTTTCTCCATTAATCTTAATTTTGTTACGAAGGTTCTCATGCTGTGAACAAACAATTGGTTTGACAACTATCTTGTGATCTTCGTTATATATGAGGAATGAATATTGTTGGTTTTCAATATATTGCATAAAATGGTCTTTTTTAAGCAGTTATACCTTGTTGTCAAAATGTATATGACTGTAATGTTCCCCAGTTTTTAAGTCTTCCTCTATTAGCAAATATTTAATCAATTATTATGCATTTAATTTTGCGATTATTAATTAGGTTTGTTACAATAAGTGAGCTTGAAGTTCCTCTTTAAAGGTGGACTTTAGGCTCTGCAAACTACATTCATCATATAACAACCTCATATACGATGTTCCAATATGCGTTCCACCTTTTAAGGACTAAATTTTATCAATATTATTGTATACCAAAGTCACTATTTTTGATAGAAGATAAGAGATATATATAGGTCTAGCAACATCACTGAATATGCTGGCTCTTCCCTTACATATTACAACGAAGGATGAATAACAAATGAACCACCATGGTAAACAGTTACAAAAGAACCATTAACTATCTATTCAACCCAAAAAAAGGACATGAACTCAACAAGTTAATTCAAAATATAAAATAGCATGCTAAAATTATTGAATTTATTCAAAGGAAAAAAGAGGCAAGGAATGAGAAAAAGGGATAGATTGAACAACATCTAGTTTGATCAATAAAAAACAGAACATATCAATAGAAATTATAGAAAAAGGTACATGTATCGATGATTCAATCATCAAACATCAACAAAGATTGAAGTTCTTTAAACATTTGCCACAATTTATAGGAATAATCAATTTGAAACCTAACACATTGGCCCATAACATCTGAAATTTACTTATCGAAATAAGAAGAAAAATGAAAACTAGCATTAGTTCACCCCCATAAGGAATTGATATAAAGCATGAATCAAAGCCCTTTCCTCTAATCTTGCTTCCTTTTCATTCTACAAAAAACAGAGGGTTTAACCAAATAATTCCTCATGTTAGGACTATCAGACTCCATTGGCTTGAACTAAAGATTTAGATTCAGGGGCAAAGGTATAACATTTGGATGAGATGCATCCTAAAACCACCTGTCGTCATTAATGACCGTTATTAACTAAAACAGGAAATAAAATATACTAAAATCAAGCATGCAGTTTATTGGTAACAAACAAATAAATTACAAAGTCAGAATTCAATTCCAAATGTAAAGAAAACGAAAAAGAAATTAAATAAGAATTGTTTATAGTAGGCCAGGACTAAATTGATTAAAAGTTACATCTTAGCTCAAAGTACGTGACTGAATTAAACAAAGCATAAAAGAACGAAGAAAAAGAAGAGGGGAGAGAGAGGTAGGTAGTTAGGTTCTCTTGAGATTCAGGTAGAATTTCACCCAACTCTCTAGTTTTTAAGTCTAATCCCTTCCAATTTTTGGTGTGTTGAACCCTAGCAGTAGTGTCCTATTTGTAGTGGTTGGAGAGATAAACCCTAGATCAGTTTAGATAAAATTTGATTAAAAAGATGTGTTATCTCCTATTAGCTCAAACCCTAGTAGCACACAACCCCAAACAGCCTAGGAATATGTGCGTGCTCATAAACCCCGCATACAAATTGATGTGAGCCAAACCAGGTTGGACACTTGGACCAGAGAGCCCAATTGAATTTCTAAACTTGATTCAGAGGTTAACTGTCTTCTAAATTGCATTTGGGATACTTATGTATGTCTGAAGTCTCTTTTAGAGGTGTAATTCTGGTTCAAATTCTATTAGACCCCAAAATGTGTAGACTGGATGTAAAGTTTCACCATTTTTGGTTTCTATATTGAAATAATAACTTTATTGTGAAATTAAATTTAACAATGTGCTAGTCTAATTTGGCATGAGATAAGGATTCTTACAAACTCAATAATGATACATATTCAAATGTTTTTCATAATGTTATTGCTCAACCCCCACCCCGTATTTTGCTAAGATTACTTTTGTTTTGCAATATCATACTAGGCTTAGGGCATTAGAACAACTATGCAATTGATGCCTGAGAATGTTAGCGCTTGACTTAAGCACGAATGCAAGGGTTTTCTCTATAAAAGTGATGAATTGCACTTACATTGTCCCCAAGAGGTATAAACCATTTTGGATGAACACCAACCTTCCGTATGTTACACACAGTGAAATATTATAGGCGCTCTCTAGTTCTAAAATTGCTGTGCCTTGAGTTAACTTGGATGCAATGGTTGGTCTATTTTGGAGTACATAGAAAACAAAGGGACGACATGGTTTTCATAACGAAGCACCTAATTTATGCCCACTTTGATACAAGGGGAAAAAAGTAGCACTGAATGGTGGCACAAAGTCACGCAAACAATGCAGCTATTAAGCTCAAATATCTTAGTCGCCAACTGCAAGAAGAGTCATTGGGTACCATGGAGGCAGTCACAATGAGAATTCATCGAAATCAACTTTGCTGAAACCAAAACACCACAGGAAACAACAGGTTTCGCAATTTGCAACTGGAAAGGAAAATTCATCATGCAGCGCCATTGAATTTAGGAGCAGCGTCAATTTTGTTAGATGAAGCTATGGGAAACGAAATCGAAACAGCATTACAAGCATGTTTTATTAATATTTACATAGAGAGATACAACAAAATATTCATTCAAGTAGTACAAAGACTACATTCAAACATCATAGGAGATCCAAGTCCTAATACAAAAGGTACTTGTTACCTTCAACTTTGTAACAGTGTTAACTTCACCCCAAAAAAAAAAAAAGTAAATTTGTAACAATGTTTTACTCATAATTGCAAATATGGAAAATGTACAACCAACTAACTGGCTAAATAGTATTTATTATTATATTCTGCTGTAGTTTAGGATGAGGTCCCTCATATGCACTTATTTTGTATTATCTGTGGGGATAATCTAGATGAAATCCTTCAAAGAAGGGCTTTTTATATTGTATGTTTTACTTTTCTTACTGTAAGCTCTAAAATTTAGAATGTGTCCACATTATACAATAAATTAAGTTAATTAATTTAGGTTAATCTAATTAATCAATTTAGTTTATTTAAGTTAACTAAGTTCAAAAGGACTATCAAGTCACGTTTCAAACTACTATCAAGTGAAGCCCAGTCAATTGCGTAGTCACCAATCCAAGTGGGCTATCAAGTCTCCACCCTAAGCGCACAATCAAATCAATAGCTCAAATAGACTCCTAAGTCAAATGGTCCAGTTATCACCCGAAGAAGACAAATAAATCCCAAACCTTACGGGAGGGGAGAAAGCTTCTTCCTATAAATATGACTCCTATCTCCTCTCATTCGAAGGGTGGAAGAACTCATCATTGAAAGACTGTTTCTATGAATAGATAATAAGAGCATCAAAATTGTACCGTCTGCTCTAGAAATCAACTTGATTGACATTCAAATTACTTCAGCCTTCGTTCAAGTCATCAATTAAATATCAAATCAAGACTAATGATAAAGATTTAAGCCACCTCAGCCCTCCTTCAAGTAAATGATAGGAATTAAATAAGAGAATTCTTTATTCGTTCATCTTGTAACAAATATATACATAAATTGTAGCCATATTTTTCTGAAAATTAATATAAATTAAATTATTTTATATTTCTTGTCTTTATTTAATTTTAGATTCGAATTTTGTGGCTACACTTACCCAAAAGAAAAAAAAAAACGATTTCACCCCGCAATAATTATGTAAATAGATTGTACCCACGCAAAAAAAAGGAGAGAGGGGCAAGACTTTGGAAATTGCAGCACAACTGCCATTTTGGAAATCGAACGCTGGAAGCACAAAACCCTCCCAAATTCCAGAGTAAGCCCTCGCTTCAGTCATCTTCTTCGCCGGATTTAAAGACCATCTTTCAGGCCACCGATTCACCGCCCATGCTACCATCAGTGCTGCTGCAGTTTGCTGCTGATATATCTGCCATGAGAAGTGGCTTTTGAATTGATGCTCATAGCTCTATCATACCTCAGGTATTCTTCACCCTCTCTCTCTCTCTCTCTCTCTCTCTCTCAAATAAAAAATTTCGTGATTTTGCCTATGTGGGCACGTACGAATTGGTAACATTGTTGGTGCCCAGAAACAGGTTGTAGCAATATGGCATCGTCTGCACCATCATCAGCAAGGCAAGTGAAGTTGGAGAGAGAGTGTGAGCTTCGAATTGAAGTTGGTGAGAACTCTCCTCTCCGTCTTCGCTTATTGAGTGGCACTGCTGAGATTTTTGGCACTGAAATCCCTCCTGAAATCTGGCTCAACTTCCCTCCCCGTCTCAAATTTGCGGTACTTTCAAGTTTCAACCTTTTCAGATTTTGTTCTTTTTTCCTATTTTAGTTTTTGATACCTCATATTAAGAGTTCTGATTATGTCCGAGTAAGATGGTTGTGTAATTTGATATAATGGGTGCCCTCTAGTTTTTGTCAAAGATGAATTTTCAATTACTAATGTTAAATTTCACTTGGTAGTTGCGGGTAGCGAATGGTGTACTTATTTGATTATGATTGATATTATGACACTCGGGGACTACTGATTCTTGAGTTGGGGGGTTCAATTTTCTTGTTCTGCAATCTAGAGGGAGACTGCTGGTTGCATCTGGTATTTGGCCAACAATAGGATTAAATATCCCCAAATGAGGGAATCGCATTTAAAATTGTCTGTTTGTGAGTGCCTTAATTCGAACATGTATCCGATTTGAATTTCCAGATTTTTACTTGGCATGGAGCCACTATAGAAATGGATGGCGGAGCTGATACATCTGACTATGTTGCTGATGAGGTATGTGCCTGTAAATTTATGACAACTAACTGAGAAATTGTTCCCTTGGCGTGATTATCTAGTTTTAGCCATTGAACGGAGCAGTAAAAATCATTTTCCTTGAGTTTCTTTGGTAAAAAGTCTCTGTTTTCTTTTCAATTCAGACGCCGATGATCAGCTATGTAAATGTCCATGCTGTACTAGAAGCACGTAGGAACAGAGCTAAAGCATGCTCTTCTGGCGACTCTGATTCATCTCAGGTATTTCATATTTTCCTTTATCCCAGTTAGGATTTGGAAATTATTAGTCATGGACTTCTGAAAAGCACCTCAAGTTTTGAACAGAGATCTTGTGTCGTTTGGGGGCATTCTGATCATTTGACACCCCTACCCATGTGTTAGCACCTGGATTATAGTTGACATTGGGTATATAAATCTTGTTAAACTTGCCCCTCTTTTTGTTTTGGATTTTTACTGATGATGTGCCGTTTATTAGGGCCCTAGGGTTATTGTGGTGGGTCCCACTGATTCTGGAAAGAGTACATTGTCAAGAATGCTTCTTAGCTGGGCAGCTAAACAAGGCTGGAAACCTACCTTTGTGGACTTGGATGTTGGCCAGGGAAGTATAACAGTACCTGGGTGCATTGCTGCAACCCCAATTGAGATGCCGATTGATCCAGTGGAAGGAATTCCACTAGAAATGCCTTTGGTTTACTTCTATGGACACATAACTCCTAGGTAGAAATCCTTGGAAATCACAAATTACTGTTATCTATATTATTTGGCTATTTGCTGTATGGTTGTTTATCTTAAAGTATTTGTCGTTTGATCTAATGTGATACATCTTTTTCATTATTATGATGTTATCTTCACTTTAACTTTAGCCAATTGTTTTGCGGCCTTTGCAGTAATAACATAGAATTATACAAAGTACTTGTGAAAGAGCTAGCTCAAACACTAGAAAGACAATTTGCCGGTAATGCTGAGTCACGAGCTGCAGGCATGGTGATCAATACAATGGGTTGGATAGAGGGGGTGGGATATGAGGTAATATGCCCTGTAATTTGGGAATGGAGTCTTATTCTGGTCAAGAATTAATGCTTCTTTTGCTTGTGTTGTGAATGTTCCTTTAGCCTTTTTGATATGGAATAATTAATATGTTAATAAATGGGTAACAAAAGTTTGGATGCACAACTAGCATTCTACAAAAGACTATGTACACCCCAAATACAAACTATCGACACACTCATCCACAGCAAAAGAGGATGAACACAACTTCTCATTTTGCCTAAAAAAGAGAGTTTTCCTTTAAGCGCCCAAGAGGAGTTTTGATGCCATCGAAAACTCCTTGATTTCTCTCTCCAAATGCTCCTAAAAATCACATGAGGTAACACCATCCTTTTTATTCCCTTGCAGTTGCTGCTTCATGCTATTGACACATTCAATGCTGATGTTGTGCTGGTTTTGGGGCAGGTATATATATGCCGTCCTTATGTTTTCTCGTATGCTATTTGTTTATGGTTTCGTTCATTATGCACGTGCTATTGATGCATATTTCTGTTTGGTTGCCGAAGTTTGTGAATTACATGTTTGCGATTCTTTCTTTTCTCTAAAAGAGCCTTTTATTGCACCTGAATGAAAGTTGAAATTGGAGTCATAAAAAAGAAAAGCAGTCCCTTAAAAAAAAGGAAAGAAGGGGAAATAATATTTTATAAAGCCTTCGTATTTGGACAAATGAATGATTCAATTGTTGTTAAATTTGAATTTGTCAGTCTCTTGGAATTGGTCTCTCTACTTGTAGGGTGGGTCTCCATAGACCTCATTAATATGGGACCCACACTCGTGAAAACATTGAGGAAAAAGGAACTATGTATCTCTAATTGTTGAGGATATAACTCCTTGTGTTGAGTGCCAATATCAACGTCTAAAAGTATGGTTGAAGTCCTTGGCTCCTCGCCTTATCATTGAACCATAGTTTATAGGTATAGGGAGAGGATGCACTATTAGATGATGCCTTGTCAACATTAGTTCTTCGTCAAACTTCAAATCCAAATGATATTGTAGAAGTCCCTCCTAAGTGGGGTGTTTGGCGGTGGGGGCTGTAAGTATAGTGACTCTAAATTTTAGGTAGGTTGGTTCCATTAAGCCTTAGGTTAAAAATCATTGATGGCCTAATATTCCATAGAAGGATGCATAAGACAATTTAGAGAGACATTTTGCCTTATTTCACTATAATCTGAGCTGAAAAAATTTCCCAAAATTGGCTGTTTGAGCTGTCCTAAAAGTGGTTTTTGATGGATGAAGTATTTTCTCTGTGTTCTTGATCGGTACACTTCATGTTCACTGGGGGGATAAAAATGAAAAGGAGGGACAGAAAAAACTTGGACCCTTTCTCTTTAATGGAGCTTAGCTTTAAAACAATTTTAGGTACATGCACGTCACACAAACATGCATGCCAGGGAAAGAATGTAGAAAGAGTAGTTGTTAAGTGGTTCTGATCTTAGTTTAAAAAAGCGCACCTGAGGCGCGCCTAGGCGAGAGGCGATCAGGCTGGCGCCTCAGGTGAGCCCAGGCGCAGCGAATTCCGGAAGCGCAAGGAGGCGCGCACCTCAAATGCGCCCCAGTCAAGGCGCATGCACAGCGCTTTTCTTGTCTCATGGCAATTTGCGGTGGTAGAGAGAGATTTTTAAGAAATTAGTAATCAAAGGCCAAAATTTCTCCAAATTAAAACTTACCCAAGTAATTATTGTCAGATTCGAGTAGAAACCCCCATCCAATTGCATCAAATTGCTTCGAATTCAGCCTAATTTTGAAATCTCTAATTTGCCGAAACCCTAATTTGCCGAAACCCTAATTTGCCGAAACCCTAATCTCCCTTGGATTGGAGGCTTGTATGGTGGCTTGATCGGGACAGACTGGGTCGACCTACTTTCTCAAGCTTTTCCGGCGGCCGATCTTCACCAGCCACCGGCGATCTGCTCCGGCAAGTGCTGTGCTGAGCCCGCTGACTTCCTCATGCAGTGTTAGGGTTTCGAAAGACTAACTGGGTGGGTTGCTCAGTACTCTTCTCTCTCCTCTTTTTGGTTTTATAGTAATTAAATGTCTCTTTTTTTTCTTTGGGGTTGGGACAGTGGGTGGCAACGTTTTTCTGCCCCCTGGGAAACATGTACGTGGACTATTTTTACTATTTGAATATTGTGTGCATACTTGCTAAATCTTTATTTTTTAATTTTTTTTTAATTTATAAGGTAAATCTCTAACTGTTAGCATTTTAGCCTTTTATTTTAGTGAGTTATAATGTCGCTTTGGCATATTTATACCGTTTTACAACCATTTTAGACTTTATAACGGTTGTAATGGTATCAAATCAATGTAGTGATGCAAGTATATGACTTATTTGGGCATAATATGTTTTCTAAATGAATTTTTTTGTAGTTTTTTATGAAACTGCGCCTCGCGTCCTTGAGGTGCGCACCTTCGCCTCAAGGCTCTCGCCTCGCGCCTCGGGACCCTTTGCGCCTTAGTGCGCCTCGTTCTTTTTAAAACTAAGGTTCTGATCTTCTTTTGTGCAATTCTTCTTTGTTAATTCTGTTGTGATCTTTGCGGGATATATATGTAAGATTTGCTTACAATTTTCTATAATCCTATTCTGGTGGAATTTTGCTTTTCTTTTCTAGGTGCGCGTGGTTTCTGATGGTTGTATGATCCCTGCAGGAAAAGCTTTGCAGTATGCTTAGAGATGTGCTGAAGAGCAAACCCAAGGTTGATGTAGTAAAACTGCAGAAATCAGGTGGTGTTGTGAGCCGAACCCCTAAATATCGTCAGAAATCGAGGGGTCACAGGATTAGGGTGAGTACTGAGGCTCTGTAACTTTTTGGAAGCATTGCTCAAACTCCCACAGTTGCTATTGAGATAGGAGGCCTGTGAATCAGCATTAATCATTCATTAGCCACTAAGCTCTTCTGACTTGGCACACAAAATCATTGCTTAATTCTAGACCAAATTTCAGGATCTTTTAGGACTTTCCCCTTTACATTTGTAAATCTTACTTCTTGTCAATGTCAGTGCGTCTACTTTCCGCTGACTTTCTTATCCCTCCCTTGTGTGAAAAGTATATCTTAAATAGCGGACCTGTTGGGACTTGGAACTGAGACATTCATTTTTGAATTAGAATATCATTTTTCCGTATGGTTGAGTTAGTCAACTCCATTTACTGGCTGATCTTGACTTGGCCATTCGTACTTCTGTACTCTCGTTTGCCATTGTGAAATTCTAAATTTGCTTGCTTCCGAATGATACAGAAGGAAGGGGGGGGGTGGGGGGAGGGTGTTTGTTTGTACGACTTATTTACATCTCGAAATCTGAATGGCACGGATTTCTTTTTTCTGCAGGAATATTTCTATGGTCTGGCGAATGATCTTTCACCCCATTCCAATGTCGCCAATTTCAGCGACTTGTCTGTCTACCGAATTGGTGGCGGACCACAGGCACCTCGTTCGGCTTTGCCAATTGGTGCAGAGCCTGCTGCCGACCCTACTAGGGTAGTTGCTGTCAACATTAGCCAAGACTTGCTCCATCTTGTTCTTGCTGTTTCATTTGCTAAGGAGCCTGAAGAAATTATTTCGAGGTAATATCTTAAGGCATTGAAAATCAGCTTGTTTAGCTTGTGTTACTATTTTTTTGCCTTTTTGGGGCGGAGGTCTAAAAGAGGATCACATGGATGCTAGTGATGACTGAGATCTGCTTTTGTATCTTTGCTCTGTCTGCCTCAGCCTTTTTTTGTTGCAACTAATCATTTCGCAACATTCAATGTTCCTTCCGAGTTTAGTCCCTTATCCCTACTGTTTTGAGATCATTGTTCAATGTTAACTACTTTTTCGTTTTTGGTCACAGCAACGTTGCCGGTTTTATTTATATCACGGACGTTGATGTTCAAAGGTAGCACTTAAAAAGCTCTGTAGATTTTCTCCTCTTTTGAGAACCACACTCTCCTTGATGCTGATTTTGTTGGGTTGTAGGAAAAAGCTAACGTACCTTGCGCCATCAGCCGGGGAGCCGCCTAGCCGAATCTTGATATTGGGAACCTTGGCCTGGTTGGAATCTTGAAGCCTCTAATCCAATAGACACCTCAAGCTCCTCCTATTGAGGCTTGTTCTTATGATCATGGGAACTGAGATTTGATTCACACCGCAGAATCCCCCCCCTTCTTCCCGTCTTTTTTATTTTTGTTTTTTTTGGGGGGGGGGGGGGGGGGGGG
>JAKOGI010004859.1:0-19630 GCA_029747015.1 Carnegiea gigantea | reverse complement strand
ATATATTTATATATTCAAAATGTTGATGGAAATATTTGCAAGTTTGTACGTAGCCTGTTGGCATAATGATAAGTACTGGGTGATGATTAATGGCTTCAAGGAGGGCTCGATAGGCCTTAATAATTTTGAGATATTGGTAAAAGGGCAGTTCCTTATTTACCAACCATTCATTGTAATCGATAAAAATGGCGTATTCATTGTACCGAGGACCACAGAATGATGTGTAAAATAATTCATAATCACGGAGATGAAATAGGAGAGGTTCATGTGGATAATTGTTAAGGGGGAATGTTTTAAGGGCATTGGTGTTTGGATTTGTCTGTGAGGAATGAGAGTGGATAATCTGAGGGTTGTCATAAGGTGGAAAACTTTTGTAAAAAGAAGAGAAAATGATGGTAGCGACAGTTAAAGGGTCATCTGTCATTTGTATGGCTTTTCCTTTATCGTGGCCGCTGCTTCTGGAGGAGCTCATCTGATAGTCTGCAACAGGAATTTTGTATCAATTTTTCCTTGTAAGAACTCTCTTGTAAGGAAATCAGGTAAAGAATTAGCATTTCCTTTGATAAATTCTATATCAAAATCAAATGCTGAAAGGATAGCTTGCCATCGGGCAAAAATTTGTTTTGAAACCAGGTTTTTGACATCTTTTTGTAAAATTTCTTTTGCAGATTTGCAATCTATTCTTAGAAGAAATTTTTTGAAATACAAATCATCTTGAAATTTTGTAACACAGAGAACAATGGATAAAATTTCCTTTTTGATTGTATAGTAATTCTTTTGTGCACCAATCCATAAACCTGAATGATATCTAACTAATTGTTCTTGGTTATGCGATGATAATTTTTGTTTTAAAATGCCACCATAACCTATGTCAGATGCATCAGTTTCAACAATCATAAATGCAGAGGGATTGGGAATATGTAGACATGGTAAGGTCTTAATGCATTTCTTAATATGCTGAATAATGACTGTATGCTTGTTCGTCCAAGGCTGAGGGTTCTTCCTAAGTCGACTATAAAGGGGAGCACATAATTGTTTTAGGTGAGGAAAGAATTCTGACACATAATTCAGACATCCTAAGAATCTCTGTAACTGGGTTTTATCTTTGATTTCGTCTGGAAATTTGTCAGCAAAGGCTAAGGATCTCTGGATGGGCTTAACGGTACCTTGATAAATATTATGTCCTAGAAATCTGATTTTGGTTTGGAATAAAATCATTTTGGATGCAGAGAGTGCTAAACCATTTTGTTGAATGATTCGGAGGAAATGGTGCAGATGCTTAAAATGTTGTTCAATGGAGTTTGAAAAGACCAAAACATCGTCAATATAAACGATAATGTAATCTGTGTATGGAGTGAAAATGTCATTCATGATGTTTTGAAATTCAGAGGGGGCGTTTTTAAGACCAAATGGCATAACATTCCATTCGTAATGCCCAAATGGAACTGTAAAAGCGGTTTTGTATCTATCGTTATCCTTAATTTGGATTTGCCAGAATCCAGACTTCATATCAAATTTAGAAAATAATGTTGCACTATGAAGTCTATTTAGTAAATCTCTTTTATTGGGAAGAGGATAGCGAATCCATTGTAAAACTTTGTTTAAAGGTTTGTAATTAATAACCAAGCGAGGAACTCCTCTTTCCTTTTCAGCAGCTTTATTAACATAAAAGGCTGCACAACTCTAGGGAGATTTCGAAGGTCTAATTAGGTTTTTTTCAAGTAAAACTTGAATTTCTTTTTTGCAATGTTCAAGAAGTTCAGAATTCATTTGAGTGGGACGAGCCTTGGTGGGAATATTTCTTTCATCAAACCCAGGTTCATAAGATAAAGAGATGACATGTTTCTTTCTTTCCCAGAAAGCATTGGGAAGATCAGCACATACCTTTCTTTGAAAACTTTTTCTAAATCAGAAATTTTTAATTGTAAAGAGGGGTTGAGTAATTGTTCTTCTATTTTTTTGTAGGAAATTTCTTCCTGGAGGTAGGAAATCTGATTTTGCTTTGACTGAAGACAATTGATTTGTTTAAAAATTGAAGAGGATTGTAGTTCCATAACCGTCCTTTGGTGAGTGGAGGTTAGGAAGTGAAATGTAATAGGATTTCCTAAAACCTTTGTATGAATACCACTTTCTGAAACGGTAAAGGGGTAAATTTGTGTTAAAAAAGGAGTACCTAAAATTAAATCATTTGTAATATTACTAATAACAAGAAATACATTTTTGAAGCAGTAATTGTTACTACGGATATATCCTTTTTCTAATTTGTAACGAATATGTAAGGGATCACCACTAGCACTGACAAGCTGTTCATTTGAACGTTCACAGTACTTAGTAGGAACAACTCCTTCTCTAAGGCAATTTTTATCTGCTCCACTGTCAATTAGAGCGATGACAATCATAGAAAAGTCATCAACAATTAAATTGACTATAGAGTATCATTTTTGAAAGGTAATACGGGATATTGTTTGTAAAAATTGAGTTTGAGGAATATCAACTTCTGATATTTCTAAGGAATGTAAATCAGGTAGAGGAAGAGGAGGATTTGCTTTTAGAGACTCCAGCATTGATATTTTTACATCAACCTCTAAATCTTTTGTTTTGAGGAGGATGACATCAGATTTGAGGATACGAACTTGACTTTTGAGTTCGTTAAGCTCAGTTTGTAATTGTTTTGTAGTGACGGGTTGGAAAGGATTTGGAATAGGATAACTCTCAAAGATTTGATTGAAGGACGAAGAAGGTCCAAAATCAAATTTTGGTTTATCTTCTTCTTCAAGGATTAAATCTTTGAGGCGTTGAAGATAATCTTTTTTGACATCGAGGTCAGGGATTTGTTCTATTAACTCAATAAGGAATTCTTTTTTGGATTTGGAGGAAATGACATTAAGAGTCTTAATTGGTGAAGACTCATATTCTGAATCATCACTGGATCCATCATAATAGTTGTCTTCACTTTCAGACCCTGAGGGTTCCTTAATGAAAAGTGCCAGAAGTTTTTGTTTGAGTTCTGGATCTTCTGAAAACAACTCATTAATCTTTTGTTCTGTTTTGCATTGAGGAGCTTTGTGGCCTACTTTGCCACATTTGTAACAGACAATGGGCTTTTGGTCCTTAGCAGACCTTTTCTTTTTTGAAACTTGTTTGGTTTCTTTTTTGACAAAAGGTTTGGATTGAGCAAAGGGTTGTCTTGGTTTGGGCTTTTGTTTCTTCTGGGCCTTTTTACGGGCCGTAGAAGGAGCCATAATCTTTGTAATTCCAAAAGTTTCACATAACGTACCCATCTCCTTTCTGGATTGGGTTCGCTCATTCCCATATTTGGATTGAAGCTTAATCTCATTACAAAGACTTAAAGCTTCAGTTTTGACAATACCAAATAATTGACCAAATGTTAATAATCCAAACGGGATATCATTTGTGCCAAAATTCTGTCGAAGTTTATTGAGGATTCTTTCATTAAATAAATTTGGTAATCCTGCAATAAATCTTTCTTTCCAGAAATCTTGGGTATTGTCTTCCCGTTTAAGAACATTTGTAAGAAAGACATCCTTATACCATCTATAATCTATCAAGGAAGGACATCTTAAATTGATGAGAATTGTTTTAGCAACAGCTTGCTCTTCTTTTGGGTTACCAAGGAAATGAAGAGTAATTGTATGCAAAAGAGTTTGCACACAATCATCTTGGTCTTCTTCAAGTCCTGTGGTAGGGTTCCTTACTATCTTTTTGTGGGTTAGGATGGCTTGTCTTTGTTCTGTGGTAAACGTATTATCCCACCACGACTTAAGTTGACCTGTAAAACCTATTACTAGGGCAACTGCTATGTTGGTATCACTATGACCCTGTGTTTTGTAAGCATTATGTGCCATCCCCATTTCTTGGACTGTGGAAAGGATTTCATGTTCAGCCTTGCCATCGATATTCCATTGATGAATGGATCTGCCATCAAAACTAGATGAGGCAAAGGATCCACGTTCTTCATATTGGATATCAGGTGGAGTTGGCCTAGGATAGAAATTCTTTCCTGGACCTCTAGACCAATTGTGAAGTTTGTTAACTATGGTTGGTTCATCAAGGATGTTGTCAATGGTTTGCACAGTATCATGACCTTCTTGTTTCTGAACGTCATGACTCTCTTCTGAGTCATCACTAGACTCATCACTAGTGGAAGACTCATCTTGGATCTTTTGACAAGGTTTGTCTATGCAAGATGTTGAGGGTTTGGAAGAAGCTAACTCAAGAGTCTTGAGTTGGTCAGAAATGAGTTTGAGGTAATGATTATTTGAGGATTCTGTTTGTTTATGAAAAGCTTCTAATCTGGGTTTTGGAATAGTATCTGTTTTGAAGAAAGGTGGAGAACCTTCATCTTTAGGTTCTTGCTTGGTATGGATCATTTGGTTTTGCTTGTTTTCAGCAATTTGGGCTGAAACTTGGTTAAGCTGTTCAGCAATTGTTTGAAGGACAGTGTTGGTATAATTGGCTTGTTGATGAACCTTTTTTAGGTCATCAAGTTTGACTACTGCACTCCCCTCCCGGCCTTTGCGAAAAGGTGTCGTCAGAATGGTGTCACCTTTGTGCAGAAGCTGAAGATCATTTGCAGGGGGATGGACAGAGGAGACACTAGAACCATTTTGAAAATGCCAAACTTTCGTAAGCTTGTCGAGGGCTACAAATTTAACCACTACTTTGGTTATTAAAACACTTTTTATAGCATAGGAAAGTAGGGATCGATCCACGAGTAAAGATAGTTTTAGAAGGCTAGCTTAATCCTAAATAATTTTACTAATCCAATTTATTAAGTCTAATCTTAATAATTCTAAGATAATTATAATCTAATAAATAAAAGTCTAGAAAAATGCCCAATGATGCTCCTAAATATTTTGGATTATATTCTGGAAAGAAAACAGTAAAAAGCTTTCCTAAATAATTTACTAAAATTAAATCAGAAAAATAACTGAAATTCTAATTAAAATCCAAAACAGAAAATAATAAACAGAAAATAAATATTAAAAATTTCAAACAGTAGCCTAAAATACTATAATTCAGGTCTGTGAGTTTATAACCTATAAATTGTATCCACTTTATTTTATAAAAATCAAAACAGAAAATTATCACAGAATATCAATGCAGAATATTGAATTTAAAATTAAAAATAAAATAATTTGTGAAAATAAAATTACGAAACTAATCAAGAAAATTACTATAATGCTAAAACACAATTTTCTGGACTCAACAATATCTAAAAGTCGTAATTTAATATTAAAAGTCGAAATTTCAGAATTAAACACCTAAAAATCTGCACTTATTATTTCCACAAAATAATTCTGAAAAATTACCAAATAAATTCCAAAAATCACGAATTTAATTATGGGCATATTATGACACTCTATAAACCCTAGGAACTTATAAAAATCAAAAAAAGACAAAAATAACTATTTTTAGTCGTATTTCCAACAAACGCTAATGAAAGACTAAAACTAAATATAATTCAATCTAAAAATTATAACTACCCTAAAAATTAAAATCTAAGTTATCTAAAATTACCTAGACACTCCTAAAAGACTATACTTTTGGGGGGGTCGATTGAATTTATATTGAAACTAATAAATATAGAACAAAATTTATCAAACTAATCAAATTGACTCTAAAAAAAATAAATAATGATCAAAAGTTGTCAAATTTAAGAAGAATACTTAGTATAATCTCAATCCACCATGCAAATTAATATTTATCATCAACACATAAGTTAATTTCATTCATGAGTTAAACTGTAGAAGAAATCCACCAGCGGTTCTTCCCCGTTTCTCCTTAGATTCTAGTTTACTTAGGTCCAGCCTAATATAAACCCTACTAATTTGATAATTTTTACACCAGCGCAAAAATTTAACCAAATTAGAGCATTAAGAATTAGAAAAACATCATTTAACACTTTGTAACCAATTTACCAGCAAATCGATTTAACAAAGATCTAAAGCGATTACCTAATTAAAAGAGAAGGGTTTGAGCCATCCATGATTAATTAGGGTGATACCTAGGCTTAAAAGACTATAAATTTTACGTATTATAATCTTCTAAACTATCAATCGAAATTATATTTAATCAACTAGCATGCATTCTAATCGATTCAACACAATTTTCATAAACGATAAACACTAATCGCCAAAGAATCACGAATATAAATCAACTAGGCATTAAAGCGCAAAACTTGTTTCAAAATACTTAATTTAGCATGGCTTCAAGAAGATTATACTAAGCATAAAAAAAATTACTCACTCATATTAAAAGTAAAATTACACAATTCATCCAAATAATTCATCTTTAATAATACTCTAGTCAAAGAAATACAATAAAATAAGGTAAAAATAAATCAAAGAAATAAAATTGTATTACTTAGAGATGGTGGTGATGGACGATGATGATGACGATAAGCGATGAAAGTGGCGTGAGTTATCTGGCAGCCGTGGGTTTATGGTGAGGAGGATTAAGATGTTGATGATGGAGATTAGGCGTGATGATGGGATGATGAGGAGATGGTTGATGAGAGGATGGTGATTAAATAAAGAGGTGGTGTGGGGGTTTAGGCGTGAGGTGAGAGATGATTAGGGTAGATGATAGTATGGGATGGGATGGTTTAATGTGTGTTAGGTATGGGTTTATATATGTGAGGAGGTGATTATTATATGGAAAGTGAGGGGGTTAGGTTTAGTAAATTAGGGTTTCCTTCCTCTTTTCCTTAGATTTCTTCTTCCTTAAGACTTCTAGCTCTTCACCCAATTCTTGTAACTCTAGCCCAATATAATAATTATGAAAATAATATTTTCCATAAATTATTTATTGGACCGTCTTTTCAGCAAATTGTGTAAAATTGGAGTTTCAACGTCTTGTCTTCTCATTTTTATTTTATTAACGCCCATCCTGAAAAATATATAAAATAAGATAAATTAGATGCATTAATGTGTAAAATATAATCAAAATAACTAATAAAACGATGCATGATTTTTAGCTTAACAAATTCCCCCACACTTAGACTTTGGACGTCCTCGTGCAAAGAAATCTTAGACTCGATCTAAAAACTTACCTTCTTCCTTTCTTATAAAGTCATGCATACTATGATGTTCCTACTGGCTTTGGCTTGCTTTAGAAAAACAGTTTTACTGAATTAATTAGTTTTTCCTTTAATAAGTGAATACATGCTAAACATCCAACTATCCTTAGAGAGTTTATTCATCAGCCTCACAATATTTTCATAATGAAGTAACAAGATCAATAATTATTCATCTCTTTTTGATTATGCACACACCAATCAAGAGGTCGAGAAAGAATTTAAGGTGGAAAAATTTGGGTATGGTCTGGCTATAGAGACAATTGAACTAGGTAGAATAACTTCATTAAATTTGATCCTAAACTTGTCTTGTATTTATTTTACTCTTCTTCTTTGTTCAAACTCCACTTGCGCACATATTTGAGGCCCATATAGGGTCTTAGAACTTAAACACTCCCTGTCTCTCACTCACCCGAATGGAGGTGTTGGAGCAAATAATTCATTCTCATCTTATTATTTCTTCATTTTATTAGCTTACTAGTATGGGAAGCAAGCTTTCCAGTGGCAGTATTGCCTCAAAGGGTAACACCCAGTAGCGCATGCCTCAAAGGGGTACTTGTCATTTCCAACTTTGACTCTCTTTTCTCTTTTATTTCTTTCATGGATGAAAAGTAAAATCACAATTTTAATGAGTTATTCAACTAATTCAATAGTCTAGGAAATGGGTGGTCATTTTATTGCCTTTGAGTTGGATATATTACACGACCAAATAAGATGGATAATCAAGAGAGTTACTCATTAAAAAGATGTATGAGGATCAATTCAAACTTCTCTCGCGGATAATTATCATGTTTAGAAGTCTTCACTTATAAAAGAATAAACTACAAAATAGCTAATAAAACCAAATTTTTGTAAACAAGAAAGCCTAGCATAAACTCATATCATGCATTGTTTATAAGAAAAGAATTTTTTTTTTTAAGCATAAAAAACTGCAGGAATTAAATGCAGGGTGCACCCCCCCACACTTAATTCATGCATTGCCCCTAATGCATGCAAAAAGATAGAATTAATGAAAAATAAAAGCAAAATTAAATAGGTACTTCCCTTAAAATATTGGGTTGCCTCCCAACCAGCGCCTTTGTTTATAGTCGTTGGCTCGACTTCATGAAGCTCCTGGATCCTCTAGTTGGATCTCTTCCAATAATTCAGCATTAATCTGGTAACACACTTTTTGAAGCTCAATATTATCAAGACTCTTAGTAAGCACAGTCAAAAATTCATCTTCGTTGGATAAATCATGAATATTTTGGGGTAACTCATCAATAACATCAAGTACATATACGTAATTCACATTAGCAGGGAATCTCATGGCATCAAAAATATTAAATTTAACCACTTCACCATCAAATTCCATAGTTAATGTTCCTTCGTGCACATCAATTTTAGTACTAGCTGTTTTTAAAAATGGCCTGCCAAGCAAGATGGGAATATCATGACATGCATCACCCATGTTCATCACATAAAAATCAGCAGGAAACACAAGTTCATTCACTTGGACTAAGACATCCTCTAATAGTCCATCTGGGTAAGTACAGCTCCTATCAGCTAACTGAAGCATTACGCCAGTTTTCTTTAATTCTCCTAGGTTCAGTTTGTCATAAACAGACCTAGGCATAACATTAATGGAGGCACCCAAATCAAGCATAGTTTTATCAAAGTAAAGGTTTCCTATTTTGCAAGGAATAGAAAACACACCAGGATCTTGACACTTAGGGGGGAGTTTTCTTTTAGAAACAGCAGACACATTTTCCCCCACACTTGTCTTCTCATTACCAATGAGCTTCGTCTTGGCAGTGCATAATTCTTTTAAGAGCTTAGCATACCGAGGCACCTATTTAATGGCATCAAGGGGAGGTATGTTAATTTCTACCTTCCTTAATGTCTCTAAGATCTCTTGGTTAGCCTCACTTACCTTAGATGCAGGGCTTTTAAATCTACTAGGGAAAGGTGGGATTGGCTTGTAAGGTTCTCTTTTCTTTTCTCCTAATTCCTTAGTAGTTTGATTAGACTCTGTATCTAATTCTGGTTCAGCCCTTTTAATTTCTTCATCAGGTTCTAATTCTCTACTTTTCTTAGGTTCTTTTAACTCTTTTCCATTCCTAAGTGTTATGGCACTAACATTCTCCTCAGGGTTAGGGTAAGGCTGAGATGGTAACCTATTTTGCATTTGAGCCTGCAGGTTGCTAACTATGATATCAGTTACAGTCTGTTTCTCTTGAACCTGCTTAAGAGTTGTCTCCAAAATTTGGAACTTATCATCCATCTTCTTGAGGACTTGTTCCAATAGAAAGTTGGTCCTATCCTGGTTAGAAGGTTGATGAGAGGGTTGGTCAACACCAGGTGGATTAGGCTTAGGGCCATACCTAAGGTTAAGGTGGTCTCTCCATCCTTCATTATAAGTATTCGAATAGGGATCATACCTCCTTTGATTTTGGTTAGAGTAAAGAGCATTAACATTACCTTCTTGTAGAGTGGGACATGTATTAGTAAAATGCCCCTCTAGACAATAAATACCACATATTACTGCTTTTTGAAATCCCCCAGTAACAATCTTATTTAACATAGTAGTAATGTGAGATAACCGATTCTCTAGATATGAACTAGAACCTATCTCATTTACCCTTTTGACTTGTGAGTCCATAGTACCAAATTGCTGAGTATTTTGGGCCATTAAATTAAATAGATTTCTAGCGTCAGCTGGGGTTTTATTAACCAGAGCCCCCCACTAGCAGCATCAACCATATTGCGGTCCATAGGAAGTAAACCCTCATAAAAATATTGAATCAATAGTTGTTCAGTTATTTGATGTTGGGGCAACTGGCACATAACTTATTAAATCTTTTCCAGTACTCACAAAAAGTTTCCCCATTCATTTGTTTGATTCCACATATATCTTTCCTAATAGATCCAATACGGGATGCAGGAAAAAATTTTTCTAGAAACGATTTATGCAATGCAGTCCATGTAGAAAAAGATCCAGCAGGCATATAATATAACCAGTCCTTAGCATTACCAAGCAAAGAAAAAGGAAAGGCCCTTAGTCTAATTTGATCCTCAGGAATTCCTTCAGGTACCATAGCAGAACAGGTAATGAGGAATTCACTAATGTGTCTATAGGGGTCCTCTCCAGCTAACCCATGAAACTTAGGTAATAAATTAATAAATCCTGAGTTTAATTTCAAAGGTTTATCTAAAACAGCATAAGTAATGGACATTGGTTGGGTTTCTAAGTTAGGAGCAGCGAGTTCTCGAAGAGTAGACATGCTTACCTCTTTAATCCTAAAACTTAATGGGTCAGGCTGACTCTCTTTGATTTCAGCTTTCAATATTTGTTCCTTGTTCTCTCCAATTTCCTTACCACTCCTTAATTTCATACACTCCTTGAAATCTAAAAAGAATAAAATAAAAAAAAACTAGAGTTATAATAAAACAAATAAAAGTGGCAAAAGTAAATAGAAGTAAACTAGCAATTTAATTTTCTTTCCCCGGCAACGGCGCCAAAATTTGTAAAGCTTGTCGAGGGCTACAAATTTAACCACTACTTTGGTTATTAAAACACTTTTTATAGCATAGGAAAGTAGGGATCGATCCACGAGGAAAGATAGTTTTAGAAGGCTAGCTTAATCCTAAATAATTTTACTAATCCAATTTATTAAGTCTAATCTTAATAATTCCAAGATAATTATAATCTAATAAATAAAAGTCTAGAAAAATACCCAATGATGCTCCTAAATATTTTGGATTATATTCTGGAAAGAAAACAGTAAAAAGCTTTCCTAAATAATTTACTAAAATTAAATCAGAAAAATAACTGAAATTCTAATTAAAATCCAAAACAGAAAATAATAAACAGAAAATAAATATTAAAAATTTTAAACAGTAGCCTAAAATACTATAATTCAGGTCTGTGAGTTTATAACCGATAAATTGTATCCACTTTATTTTATAAAAATCAAAACAGAAAATTATCACAGAATATCAATGCAGAATATTGAATTTAAAATTAAAAATAAAATAATTTGTGAAAATAAAATTACGAAACTAATCAAGAAAATTACTATAATGCTAAAACACAATTTTCTGGACTCAACAATATCTAAAAGTCGTAATTTAATATTAAAAGTCGAAATTTCAGAATTAAACACCTAAAAATCTGCACTTATTATTTCCACAAAATAATTCTGAAAAATTACCAAATAAATTCCAAAAATCACGAATTTAATTATGGGCATATTATGACACTCTATAAACCCTAGGAACTTATAAAAATCAAAAAAAAGAACAAAAATAACTATTTTTAGTCGTATTTCCAACAAACGCTAATGAAAGACTAAAACTAAATATAATTCAATCTAAAAATTATAACTACCCTAAAAATTAAAATCTAAGTTATCTAAAATTACCTAGACACTCCTAAAAGACTATACTTTTGGGGGGGGTCGATTGAATTTATATTGAAACTAATAAATATAGAACAAAATTTATCAAACTAATCAAATTGACTCTAAAAAAAATAAATAATGATCAAAAGTTGTCAAATTTATGAAGAATACTTAGTATAATCTCAATCCACCATGCAAATTAATATTTATCATCAACACATAAGTTAATTTCATTCATGAGTTAAACTGTAGAAGAAATCCACCAGCGGTTCTTCCCCGTTTCTCCTTAGATTCTAGTTTACTTAGGTCCAGCCCTAATATAAACCCTACTAATTTGATAATTTTTACACCAGCGCAAAAATTTAACCAAATTAGAGCATTAAGAATTAGAAAAACATCATTTAACACTTTGTAACCAATTTACCAGCAAATCGATTTAACAAAGATCTAAAGCGATTACCTAATTAAAAGAGAAGGGTTTGAGCCATCCATGATTAATTAGGGTGATACCTAAGCCTAAAAGATTATAACTTTTACGTATTATAATCTTCTAAACTATCAATCGAAATTATATTTAATCAACTAGCATGCATTCTAATCGATTCAACACAATTTTCATAAACGATAAACACTAATCGCCAAAGAATCACGAATATAAATCAACTAGGCATTAAAGCGCAAAACTTGTTTCAAAATAATTAATTTAGCATGGCTTCAAGAAGATTATACTAAGCATAAAAAAAATTACTCACTCATATTAAAAGTAAAATTACACAATTCATCCAAATAATTCATCTTTAATAATACTCTAGTCAAAGAAATACAATAAAATAAGGTAAAAATAAATCAAAGAAATAAAATTGTATTACTTAGAGATGGTGGTGATGGACGATGATGATGACGATAAGCGATGAAAGTGGCGTGAGTTATCTGGCAGCCGTGGGTTTATGGTGAGGAGGATTAAGATGTTGATGATGGAGATTAGGCGTGATGATGGGATGATGAGGAGATGGTTGATGAGAGGATGGTGATTAAATAAAGAGGTGGGGTGGGGGTTTAGGCGTGAGGTGAGAGATGATTAGGGTAGATGATAGTATGGGATGGGATGGTTTAATGTGTGTTAGGGCATGGGTTTATATATGTGAGGAGGTGATTATTATATGGAAAGGAGGGGGTTAGGTTTAGTAAATTAGGGTTTCCTTCCTCTTTTCCTTAGATTTCTTCTTCCTCAAGACTTCTAGCTCTTCACCCAATTCTTGTAACCCTAGCCCAATATAATAATTATGAAAATAATATTTTCCATAAATTATTTATTGGACCGTCTTTTCAGCAAATTGTGTAAAATTGGAGTTTCAACGTCTTGTCTTCTCATTTTTATTTTATTAACGCCCATCCTGAAAAATATATAAAATAAGATAAATTAGATGCATTAATGTGTAAAATATAATCAAAATAACTAATAAAACGATGCATGATTTTTAGCTTAACACGTAAAGCCATGTAAATGGGAGCATTAATACCTTTTCGTACCAAAGGTTTAATGGCAACTTGTACTAAACCAATATGCATAAATCGATATTTTGCTTGTAAATGTAAATTAATAGCACTTTGTTTAAGCATGTCAATAGTTTGTAAACCATTTTGTAAACTAAACCATTTTTAATGAAATCAAACGTGCCAAGTTTGTAAATGGTGTCTAACTCTATTCTAGGGACAGACCAATTTGCATAATTGTCTGGGCAAGGAGCCCTAAAGATAGGTAAGGTTCTTTGTTCATTAGAGTCAACGATGTTACCCTGGTTACTATCAGATTTGAAAGACAACATACGCCTTAATCTAGACGCCATGGTTATGTATGCATTTAAATCTCTATGCGCAGACAGGTGTATAACGGGACCACCACCGGGACCACCTTCACACGGCTGACCAACGAATTTTCCTTGGCTGACCAACGCTAGGGACACCACTGTATGCAAGACACAGCTCTATGAACACAGAGATGTAAACACACACCTAAGCACAACTTCTAAATGAAAGTATATGCAATCTAACTGGCTCTGATACCAACTGGAAACAGGATCGTTAATGGACTAAAAATGTAAACAGTTTATTGAAATGTACAGAGTAACAGATAAAAATTGGTAGAAATGTAATACAAAGAACTTACAAATGAACTTGGAAATGTTGGAAATTCTGAAATGTAGAAGTACAAGAGATAACTTAAAACTAGAAAATTTTGTTGAAGAAAGCTGAGAGGAAGTTTAGAAAGCTTGAAGATGCTTCTCTCTCTTTTCTACTCTGCCTTCTTCACTGGACGAGCACTCCTTAAATAGAGATAGAAGAGAGCTCTTCATAATTGTATTTTTGTTTGGGCATCAAAAGTAGATGCTCTTTGTCGGCCATCATGTACTGAAAAGGTGAGTCATCTTTTTGTAAAGCAGATTCCTTTTGTCTTGGACACGTAATGAAATGTGAGTCACCATTCTTATCATTACACTGTTTGCTTTTTGTTAGTGAGGTCACTGTAGATGAACTGTAGATGAACAGTGTATTTTGTCGAAGGCTGCAAAAGAAAAGATTCGTTAGTACGAATGACATTTACTTTTGCCAAGGGCCAAATGACCCTTGCAGGCTCTTTTGTGTTATTTGGCTTTTGCATTTTGCCAAAGGTCATGTGACCTTTGCCAGCCTTTGTTTTAAATGCACTTCTGGTCTGAGATCAGGAGAATTTGCTGTATTTGAGGAGAAGGTCACATTGAAGGCCATTTGCAGTAGGGACCAAACAGGACGCTTCAAAATTAATTCCATATTTTAAAGGAATTAAAACATGAGAGTAGGTTTGGTCAATAGGGCAGATGTGAAGGTCTGGGAAGATTTTTGAGACGAACTGGAAAATATGGGGCTTGTTGTTTGAAGGATAGTGTTGGTATAATTGGCTTGTTGATGAACCTTTTTTAGGTCATCAAGTTTGACTACCTCACTCCCCTCCCGGCCTTTGCGAAAAGGTGTCGCCAGAATGGTGTCACCTTTGTGCAGAAGCTTAAGATCATATGCAGGAGGATGGACAGAGGAGACACTAGAACCATTTTGAAAATGCCAAACTTTCATAAGGGAAGTTTGAACATTAATACTGGGTATTTGGTAAACATTCTAAAGACCATATTTGGAAGCAAATGTAGGGAACCAAAGAAAGAAAGGAATATTTGTACGAAGACGTTCCATGTCCGAAATCCACTCCTTTTTAATGGATTCCATGAGGGAACGATCCATTTGTTCAAACCAAGTTCTCAAAGAAGTATTTGGAACTGAGTAACAATAAGCTTTGATCATATCCCAGTCGATTTGGAAATTTTTGAAAGAAATACCATTAATTGAAGCTCCAATTCCAGATGTAGTCGGAGATGGAGGATTAATAATGGGCTCAGGTATAGGATTACGAAACCTATAACGAGTCGAATTGTCGAAATGTTCAGAAGAGGAAGTAACATCTGAAAATGATCGTCTATAATTGGATGGATAAGAATGATCAGGAGTTTCTTTGATAGAGAAAGAATGAAATTTAAGAAGAATTCTGCCATCAGATTCTTCTACAATTTCGTCAATATCTGTTCGTTCAATTTGTAAGGAAGGTTGAGGCTCGTGGAGCTCAAGCTCATCTGGGAGAGTTATTTCATCCCATTTGAGTAATTTTGGAGTGAAGACAGTGGGTTTCTGGTCTTCAATTTGAAGTAAAATTGTTTCTTGGGAATTGGAAGGAAGAGGGTTTAAAAACCTTGTATTTAAATTTGTACCCATAAGTCGAAAATAAATTCGATACTTTGCTTGTAAATGTAAATTAATAGCACTTTGTTTAAGCATGTCAATAGTTTGTAAACCATTTTGTAAACTAATGACTTCTTCATGCGTTTTGCAAGAGTATGCTTTAATGAAATCAAATGTGCCAATTTTGTAAATGGTGTCTAACTCTATTCTTGGGAGAGACCAATTTGCATAATTGCCTAGGCTAGGAGCCCTAAATAAAGGTAAGGTTCTTTGTTCATTAGAGTTAACGATGTTACCCTGGTTACTATCAGATTTGAAAGACAACATACACCTTAATCTAGATGCCATGATTATGTATGCATTCAAATCTCTATGCGCAGACAGGTGTATAACGGGACCACCACCGGGACCACCTTCACATGGCTGACCAACGGATTTTCCTTGGCTGACCAACGCTAGGGACACCAATGTATGCAAGACACAGCTCTATGAACACAGAGATGCAAACACACACCTAAGCACAACTTCTAAATGCACGTATATGCAATCTCACTGGCTCTGATACCAACTGGAAACAGGATCGCTAATTAACAGGGAAACTGAAATGTAACTTGAAATGTCTAACTTTTTATTAAAATGTACAAAGAAACAGTTCAAGTACAAATGTAATATGAAGAACTTACACAAATTGTTGAACTTGGAAATGTTGGAAACTTTGAAATGCAGAAGTACAAAGGATAACTTAAGAAAGAAAACTTTGTTGAAGAAAGCTGAGAGGAAGTTTTTGAGAGAGCTTGAAGATGCTTCCTTCTTTTTTCTCAATCTGCCTTCTTCACTTTGACGAGCACTCCTTAAATAGAGATAGAAGAGAGCCCTTCATAATTGTAATTTTGTTTGGACATCAAAAGTAGATACTCTTTGTCGGCCATCATGTGCTGAAAAGGTGAGTCTTCTTTTCGTAAAGCAGATTCCTTTTGTCTTGGACACGTAATGAAAGGTGAGTCATCATCCTTATCATTACACTATTTGCTTTTTGTTAGTGGAGTTACTGTAGATGAACAGTGTAATTTGTCGAAGGCTGCAAAAGAAAAGATTCGTTAGTACGAATGGCCTTTACTTTTGCCAAGGGCCAAATGACCCTTGCATGCTCTTTTGTGTTATTTGGCTTTTGCATTTTGCCAAAGGTCATGTGACCTTTGCCAGCCTTTGTTTTAAATGTACTTCCTGTCTGAGATCAGGAGAATTTGCTGTATTTGAGGAGAAGGTCACATTGAAGGCCATTTGCAGTAGGGACCAAACAGGACGCTTCAAAATTAATTCCATATTTTAAAGGAATTAAAACATGAGAGTAGGTTCGGTCAATAGGGCAGATGTGAAGGTCAGGGAAGATTTTTGAGACGAACCGGAAAATATAGGGCTCATAGGCAGTCCAATATTCAAAATGTTGATGGAAATATTTACAAGTTTGTACGTAGCCTGTTGGCATAATGATGAGTACTGGGTGATGATTAATGTCTTCAAGGAGGGCTCGATAGGCCTTAATAATTTTGAGATATTGGTAAAAGGGTAGTTCCTTATTTACCAACCATTCATTGTAATCGATAAAAATGGCATATTCATTGTATCGAGGACCACAGAATGATGTGTAAAATAATTCATAATCACGGAGATGAAATAGGAGAGGTTCATGTGGATAATTGTTAAGGGGGAATGTTTTAAGGGCATTGGTGTTTGGATTTGTCTGTGAGGAATGAGAGTGGATAATCTGAGGGTTGTCATAAGGTGGAAAACTTTTGTCAAAAGAAGAGAAAATGATGGTAGGGACAATTAAAGGGTCATCTGTCATTTGTATGGCTTTTCCTTTGTCGTGGCCGCTGCTTCTGGAGGAGCTCATCTGATAGTCTGCAACAGGAATTTTGTATCAATTTTTCCTTGTAAGAACTCTCTTGGAAGGAAATCAGGTAAAGAATTAGCATTTCCTTTGATAAATTCTATATCAAAATCAAATGCTGAAAGGATAGCTTGCCATCGGGCAAAAATTTGTTTTGAAACCAGGTTTTTGACATCTTCTTGTAAAATTTCTTTTGCAGATTTGCAATCTATTCTTAGAAGAAATTTTTTGAAATACAAATCATCCTGAAATTTTGTAACACAGAGCACAATGGATAAAATTTCCTTTTTAATTGTAGAGTAATTCTTTTGTGCGCCAATCCATAAACCTGAATGATATCTAACTAATTGTTCTTGGTTATGCGATGATAATTTTTGTTTTAAAATGCCACCATAACCTATGTCAGATGCATCAGTTTCAACAATCATAAATGCAGAGGGATTGGGAATATGTAGACATGGTAAGGTCTTAATGCATTTCTTAATATGCTGAATAATGACTGTATGCTTGTTTGTCCAAGGCTGAGGGTTCTTCCTAAGTCGACTATAAAGGGGAGCACATAATTGTTTTAGGTGAGTGGAGGTTAGGAAGTGAAATGTAATAGGATTTCCTAAAACCTTTGTATGAATACCATTTTCTGAAACGGTAAAGGGGTAAATTTGTGTTAGAAAAGGAGTACCTAAAATCAAATCATTTGTAATATTACTAATAACAAGAAATACATTTTTGAAGCAGTAATTGTTACTATGGATATATCCTTTTTCTAATTTGTAACGAATATGTAAAGGATCACCACTAGCACTGACAAGCTGTTCATTTGAACGCTCACAGTACTTAGTAGGAACAACTCCTTCTCTATGGCAATTTTGATCTACTCCACTGTCAATTAGAGCGATGACGTTCATAGAAAAGTCATCAACAACTAAATTGACTATAGAGTACCATTTTTGAAAGGTAATACGGGATATTGTTTGTAAAAATTGAGTTTGACGAATATCAACTTCTGATATTTCTGAGGAATGTAAATCAGGTAGAGGAAGAGGAGGATTTGCTTTTAGAGACTCCAGCATTGATATTTTTGCATCAATCTCTAAATCTTTTGTTTTGAGGAGGATGACATCAGATTTGAGGATACGAACTTGACTTTTGAGTTCGTTAAGCTCAGTTTGTAATTGTTTTGTAGTGACGGGTTGGAAAGGATTTGGAATGGGATAATTATCAAAGATTTGATTGAAGGACGAAGAAGGTCCAAACTCAAATTTTGGTTTATCTTCTTCTTCAAGGATTAAATCTTTGAGGCGTTGAAGATAATCTTTTTTGACATCGAGGTCAGGGATTTGTCCTATTAACTCAATAAGGAATTCTTTTTTGGATTTGGAGGAAATGACATTAAGAGTCTTAATTGGTAAAGACTCATATTCTGAATCATCACTGGATCCATCATAATAGTTGTCTTCACTTTCAGACCCTGAGGGTTCCTTAATGAGAAGTGCCAGAAGTTTTTGTTTGAGTTCTGGATCTTCTGAAAACAACTCATTAATCTTTTGTTCTGTTTTGCATTGGGGAGGCTTGTGGCCTACTTTGCCACATTTGTAACAGACAATGGGCTTTTGGTCCTTAGCAGACCTTTTCTTTTTGAAAACTGGTTTGGTTTCTTTTTTGACAAAAGGTTTGGATTGAGCAAAGGGCTGTCTTGGTTTGGGCTTTTGTTTCTTCTGGGCCTTTTTACGGGCCTTAGAAGGAGCCATAATCTTTGTAATTCCAAAAGCTTCACAGAACGTACCCATCTCCTTTCTAGATTGGTTTCGCTCATTCCCATATTTGGATTGAAGCTTAATCTCATTACAAAGACTTAAAGCTTCGGTTTTGACAATACCAAATAATTGACCAAATGTTAATAATCCAAACGGGATATCATTAGTGCCAAAATTCTGTCGAAGTTTATTGAGGATTCTTTCACCAAATAAATTTGGTAATCCTGCAATAAATCTTTCTTTCCAGAAATCTTGGGCATTGTCTTCCCGTTTAAGAACATTTGTAAGAAAGACATCCTTATACCATCTATAATCTGTCAAGGAAGGACATCTTAAGTTGATGAGAATTGTTTTAGCAACAGCTTGCTCTTCTTTTGGGTTACCAAGGAAATGAAGAGTAATTGTATGCAAAAGAGTTTGCACACAATCATCTTGTTCTTCTTCAAGTCCTGTAGTAGGGTTCCTTACTATCTTTTTATGGGTTAGGATGGCTTGTCTTTGTTCTGTGATAAAGGTATTATCCCACCACGACTTAAGTTGACCTGTAAAACCTATTACTAGGGCAACTGCTATGTTGGTATCACTATGACCCTGTGTTTCGTAAGCATTATGTGCCATCCACATTTCTTGGACTGTGGAAAGGATTTCATGTTCCGCCTTTCCATCGATATTCCATTGATGAATGGATCTCCCATCAAAACTAGATGAGGCAAAGGATCCACGTTCCTCATATTGAATATCA
>JAKOGI010004858.1:17500-19659 GCA_029747015.1 Carnegiea gigantea | reverse complement strand
ATATATATATATATATGTGTATAAATAAATAAATAAATAAATATATATATATATATATATATATATATATATATACACACACACACACACACACAGACAGATATATACATATGTGTATACATATACATATACATATGCGTATATATATATATATTTGTATATGTATGCACACACATTCACATATACGTATGTATACATATATATATATATATATGTATACAAATACATACATATGCAGACCTATATATATGCCTGTATATATATGTGCATGTACATTTAAATATATATATACCAGTAGGGGGAGGAACCTTTGTGGCGCAGCAGCTGGAAGCCAATCCCATAACCGCCTTTGCAGAGATTTCCAGTGAAACTATGCAGGCATTAACGGAGCAAGTTGCTGAAACTCCAGTCCCGCTATCTATTCCATCTACTTATGCCTCAATGGTGGATCCAGAGGAAGGGACTGAGCTTAAATTTGTGCCAACTAAGATAATCAATGGGGTAAAATGTGCAAAAATTAAAAAAGAAGATGTTATGCCAGAGATCGAGTTCTGGCAATCTGCAATCCTTTGCTCAATATTGGGGGCAAACCCTCCTTTTGAGGTGATATAGGGCTATTTGAATCGAATATGGGCAAATTATAAAATCAAAAGAGTCATCCAAGTTAGGAAAGGGGTTTTTCTAGTAAGGTTTGCCAATTTGCAAGACAAAATGGCAGTTGAAAAAAGGGGATCTATTATTTTGATTCAAAACCCTTATTGGTTTAGGGATGGAATCCAGAAATGGATTTGAATACAGATAAAATTAAATCTCTGCCATTGTGGGTGCAATTCCCCAATCTGGATATCAAATACTGGGGGCTTGAAAGCGTAAGCAAACTTGAAAGCCTTTTAGGCATTCCCATCAAGACTGATTGATATACAAAAGAGAAGTCAATGATAAAATATGCACGACTGATGATCCAAATGCCACTAGAGGGGCTTTTCTTGAGTATATTGAATTTTTCAATGACAATGATGTTTTAGTGAGGTAGCAGATCAAATACGAATGGCTCCCATTGAAGTGCACCCGCTGTCATATGTTTGGACATGAAGAGGTTGTTTGCAAAAAGAAAAAAGTAATAAGGCAGGAGTGGAGGGAAGTGCAACAACATCCAAGTGATGAAGAGAGGCAAATTCAACCAGACCAACAAAGCACTGAACATGGACAGCAAGTATTCACCCCCGTTCCCAGGAAATCTATAGCAAAACAGCAGCAGTCACAGTTCAAGGACCAACCCCCCCAACAGGAAAATCAGTTCTAGGCACTAGTGGAGGAAGTTTTTAACAATGTGCTAATGATAAATAGGGAGGGGGGCCCTTCCAATGGATAGAATAGTTAGTTGGAACATAAGGGGCCTTAATTGGCCTAATAAACAAGAGGATGTTAAATCATTCTTGTACAGTAATAATGTTGGATTGATTGGTTTACTTGAGACAAAGGTGAAGGTGAAGAATGTGGAACGAGTGGCAATAAAGATATTTTCAGGGTGGAATCGGCATCACAATTTTACACTAAGCACCAATGGTCGTATATGGATAGGATGGAAGCCTAGAAGCTATGGCATATCAGTGCTGCAACATTCTGATCAGCTTATTCACTATCATGCAATCCAATTAAGCACAAATAAGAGGTTTTATATAACCTTTGTTTATGGCATGAATTAGGATTAACAAAGGCAACAATTAAGGGCAGAGCTGCAAGACATCTCTCAACAAATGACTGAAGCTTGGTGTGTATTGGGGGACTTCAACTCAATACTTTATAAGGATGGTAGAGAGGGGGGGCAATGAGGTGGTAGATCATGAGCTAGAAGATTTAAATAACCTATTGCACACCTGTGAATTGCAAGAGATGAGATGGACAGGGGCTTATTATTCTTAGATAAATAAGACTATCTGGAGCAGAGTAGATAGAGTCCTTATCAATGCCTACTGGTTTGAACCTTTTGATTTTACCCTCACACATTACCTTACCAATGGGCTATCTAACCATGCTCCCATGCTCATTGAGTTTACTAGCACACCAAAGCCTAAACCCAGATTTCAATTCTGTGACATGTGGTGTCAGCACACTGATTTTTTTACAATCTTAGGGAAAGTCTATAATGCTTACATTAC
>JAKOGI010004858.1:0-12500 GCA_029747015.1 Carnegiea gigantea | reverse complement strand
GGCTAGAAATGTTAGGATTTTCTTAATTTCTGGGGCAAAACGGACAGAGTTTCCCCTGAAAACTGACCATTTCCCCAGGCCTAAGCCTTACATTACATCCCTGCAATACAAAAAGGTACTAAATAACACCAACAACTTTACGGCTACACGTCGGAGTTCACAACTCTACGGGCCACACGCTTGGAGTATACAGAGCTTTCTATTTTTCATAAACCTTACAAAAGATAAATTATTACATAACCTTACAAACATAATCAATATTACATAGTCACGTCATAATCAAACCAAGCAAGTCCATCCTTGTTGCACTCCACGCGTCAATCACATACCTGTGGATCTCGGAAAAAGGGGAAAAGTAATGGGAATGAGCAACCACCGCTTAGTGAGTAAACCCTCTCTCCCAAAACATACTTAACATGCATATTAACTTACGCAAGCCTTTCGTAATTCATTTTAGTTGAAGAGCTTTCACATAATACATCATATTCGAATGATAAACCGAGTGAAAGAATAGTCATACCAAAAGGCTTAACCTTAGAAGAAACCGTAGTGCGTTGACTTAACATAATAAAGTTACGTAAACCCGGAAACATAGTATAAAAGGGGTTTTACGCATAAGTTTCACTTACCGAAAGTCATACATAGTAACTTATTTACATAAATGAGGAGACTAGACTCTGAGAGGTGCTTTGTTGCTGCCATCCCGAGTCGGCCAAACTCGAGCGGCAACATACGCCTATCCGGACAGACATCATACTGCGCTGAGACATAATTTTTATACTTAGACTTCAGGCGGGAACCATACCACCATCCCTGAATCTATCATAACGTAACATGTGCGATACCAGGTGGGAACTAAGCCACCATCCCTGGGTCTCAGACTTAAGCTTAAAGTTTCTAGAGTAGCTCCTCCACGTACACATAGACATAAACATAACCGTTCGTACGCATACATTCTTATACTTATTCGTATATATATATCTTAGAAACTTATAACATTTATACACATACATACTTAGTAGACAAACATACTTATACTTATTCATATATAGATTTTATGAACTTAAAACATGAAAACATAATTTTCTTACGACTTTAGCTTTAGGCAAACAACAAGAAAGGCCTCTTAAAAACATGATGAGTATACTAACTCACAATTCAAAATTTGGTAGTTACTAGCATGCACTTGAAAGCTAGGATTCGTAAATAATCACCTTCAGTTGCCCTTTTTACGCTCATTATAATCTTTCAAACGCAAAAGGATGAACATGATACAAGCCAAGTTTACTAACTCATAAATCAATTTTGTGAATAGTTCAAAAGCTTTTCATAATCGAAATAAATTTGCTAACATGTAAACTAACTTCGTAAAATACGTTTACGAATTCAAAAAACGTCTTCGTTTCTAACTTAAAAGCTTCGTATAAATGTAATTAGCTTGCTAAATCGTAAAGCGATTTCGTTTTCAACTTAAAAGCTTTTTAATAACGTAATACGTTTGTTAGTTTGTAAAACGTCTTCGTTTTAAACTTACAAGCTTCTTAGAAACAAAATAAGATTTGTTCGCACGTAAATCGGCTTCATAAATAACTTAAAGACTTCTTATAACGTAAATTGTTTACTAAATCATAAAACAACATAGTTTCTAGCTTAAATGCTTCGTGTAAATGTAAAACGACTGCTAACTCATAAAACGACTTCACTTTTTAGCTAAAAGCTTCTTTTAAATGTAATATATCTGCTAAATCGTAAATCTAAACTCGTTAGAAACATAAAGTGTTTAGTTAATGCTTAATTCAACTAAGTTCAAAGCTTAAAAGCTTCTCATAAACGTTATGAGTCTATTAACACATAAAATGACTTCCTTTGAAACTTCAAAGCTTCTTAAAAACATAATAAGCTTGTTAAGTCGTAAAACGATTTCGTTTCCAACTTAAAAGTTTCATATAAACGAAATGCGGCTACTAACTTGCAAAATGACTTCGTTTTTAACTTAAGAAACTTCTACGTAAAACGTTTGCTAATTTGTAAAACGACTTCATTTTTGACTTAGAAGTTTCGCATAAACGTAATACGTTTATTAACTTGTAAAACGACTTCACTTTAAACTTAAAGTTTCTTATAAACGTAACAGTTTTACCAGCTCTTGACTTGAAACTTCATAAAGACTCAAAAATCTATCTTGTGGCCAACTTATGAAGTAGTGGGTTTTCAAACGCATTAACCCTAGACTAGGTAACCCAAGTTTGTCCGAATGAAATAGTTAGTATTTGCAAACTTCTTAAAACTAGGCTTGAATGTACACCATAACAATAAAGACTTCTTTTACCTTTAAACCACCCTCTTGTATCTCAAACGATCTTTAATGATTGCAGTTAATATAAAACGCGGGTTCTCTCCCCACACCACACTGACCACAAGATCCTCAAATCGCTCAATAGTGCCACCTCAAAACCATCCTACTACCAAACTCGGCTCAGTATCATAATAATTCCATCGTTTAGTTCACAAATCAACATTCACCGGCGTAGCATTTCTATGTAATTACCATAAACAAAAGATAAACATGTCCAAACTGATCTAGCAATAACCTTTAAACATAATTCAGTTTACTCCATAATTACCTCAATCACCCAGTTAGCGTCCTATGGACATAACATTCACCTGCCCCCCCCTTTAGAACAAAATTTAGGCATACTAAAACTGAACTAACAGTAACTTTATGTCGTAATTTGCTCGTTTCTCAATTCTCCAAACTGATCCATTAGTAAGCTACGCATCAACTCAACATGCGATAGTCCCAAATCAACACTCATATGAGTAATTGTTTAACCATATTAAGGTCTAACTAGCAGCGTTGATTGCTCAGAAATTCATGCATCACATTCGTGGGTTACCCGGTTCACATATATGCTTACGAATTGCTACTACATACTCAGTTCACACACGATTTAATTGCTTAAACTTAATTTCATAAACATTATACGTAATCTCTTATAACTCAAAATTAAAGACTGAAAATCCAAATTACCCACACATGTAATCGAATAAAACGACAGTAATTCAATTCTACCAACTGGTAAACTAACTCATATCACCATAATTCAAAATTCATAAAATAGAGGGGGATTAAGAGTTTACCCACCTCGAATCCAAGCTATATGCATGCAATATTGCTAGACTGAAGCTAAATTTCGAACTCCACACACCCAGAAAATCGGCTGCCTTCGCGTGAGGTTCGAACACCACCAAACCAAAAACCCTAACCCAATTTTTCTGAGAAATCAAACACAATTAGGAAAAATCTAGGTCAAGAGTGCAATTTATAGATGAAGGAGGAGTTCGAAATCACCTTGCATGCACCGGATTGAACCGGGCGTTGGCTCTGCTCCGGTCGAAATCAGCCCAACCGTGGCTGATTTTCGGCCAGTGACGCCGTGGTTTTCGGCCAGTGACGCCGTGGTGTGACGCCCGGTAGCTAGGGTGGGTCGACTGGGCTCAAGACCGGCGGCCGGCTCCGGCGTGCATAACGGAGAAGCGAAGGAGGAGATGAGGAATAGGGGAGAGCAGAGCAAAGAACGGGAAGAAGAAGAAGAAGAAGAAGAAAGAGGAGAGAGAGGGGGGGTCAGGGTTTCACGCATGAACCCCCCCTTTTTTCTTTTTTTTTGGTTTAATTCTAGCCTACTAACCCCACACGACTATAGCCTACTGATTATTCCTCGAGTTCCCGAGCCTTTAATCCTAAACCGAAGTCCTAAATATAATCGCGGGTCAGCTTACCCACCCCCGAATATATTTAAGATCGATTTAGTAAATTACAGAACTATTACTAAGGTTCAATAATCTGAACGTATTTAGGAATTGTTTTTGTTAAAACTTCAAGGAATCGAAGGCTTGTCTTGTTACACAACTTTAGGTAATCTATTTTTGGGATCTAAAGTTGAATAGATCAATAACTTGGACGATATGACAGTCATGGGTTGGCGGATATTAAAATAAAATTTTCCAACCCAATAGGCATAATATTTATTAAGCAAGTACGATAAAAATGCGGGTCTCACATTTCTCCCCCACTTATAAAAAGTTTCATCCTCAAAACTTATACGCTTTGGTAAAATGATGCGAAATAAATCCATATATACTTATATAAAAGGAAGTACTTAAAAGAAAGATTTCTTACCGACTTTCATTCACGTCATGGAGCTGTGAGATTGGTGGAGTCATTTTCTTGCTTGGAGATTGTTACCGCCTTGCCTATTTGCTGACTGAGTCCTTTGATTAGCATGCATGTTTTCCTGTACTTTCTTCAGACATTGGTTTTGGTAATGCCCAATTTCTCCACACCCAAAGCACGCCCCAGTTAACCTTGCACAGGGCCCATTGTGGAGCTTGCCACATGTATCGCATCGAGGCCTTGGCTCATATGGAGTGCGGTCCTTCTGAGATTGATGATTGGAGTTAGGCTTCCTCCCATTCCCACGTACTCCTCCTTGTGAGCTCTCGACCTCACGCTTCCTTTTCTGTTGCGTAGCTAACTCAGATGCCTCACACTCATCTATAACACGCTCCACTTTGATGGCTTTTTGGTACATCGTTTGGAGATTTGGAAAGGTTAGTGCAGCCATGTTTGTTTTTAACTTAGATCTGAGGCGTCTCTCAAATCGTTCCATTTTCATTTCCTCATTCGCCACTCGATGAGGAGCAAACCTACTCAATTCATTAAACTTAGACATATACTCAATAAACGGCATTTTTCCCTGCTTTAAGTTCAAAAATTCCTACTCCTTAGCCCATTTTACCTCCTTAGGGTAGTATTTTTCATCTAATAAACCCTTGAACTCGGCCCAAGTTAGTGGTTGTTCGCCTTCTTTTGGCTTAACCATATCCCACCAAAAGCTAGTATCTTTCTCAAATAAGTGAGCTGCAAACCTCGCCTTATAATTGGTAGGACACTCCATGACTTCGAACAATCCTTCAATCTTCCTCTTCCAGTACTCATACTGAATTGGGTCTGGTGTTCCGTCAAAGGTAGGTGGCTTAAGCTTCAGAAATTTAATTAGCATCTGTATACCATCATTTGGAGGCGGAGGTGGAGGAGGATTTTGCCTCTCTTCTGACATATCAAATACTATCTTAACTCCTGCACTCGTAATAAGACTCCGAGTCACTTATGTGCGTTGTACACATGTATTACTTATAAACAAATTTCCATCAGCCCCCTCCTAGTAAGCTTACAATAATTTAGCACTTAACACTTAACACTTAACATACAACATACATCGCATAGCACATAACACGTAGCACATAACATATAACTCTTAGCACATAAAAACATATCGGCGAGTCAAATCTCATTTTCTTTTATCATTTTATAAAACCCTATAACTCTGTTACCATCAAATGTAACACCTCCGACCTCACGCGGGTCGTATTACACGCCACACCCTTCCCCTAGGGAAAGACTGTTAAGGCAACTTGCTTAAATGTATTTGAAACATAACCTATTGAGACTTAATATTTAAAACTTAAGCCACTATAACATAATTGGGTCTTGAGTTTAACCCTAGGGCTAGGAATGTTAGGATCTTCTTAATTTCTGGGGCAAAACGAACAGAGTTATCCCTGAAAACTGACCATTTCCCTCGGCCTAAGCCTTACATTACATCCCTGCAATACAAAAAGGTACTAAATAACACCAACAACTCTACGGCTACACGCTGGAGTTCACAACTCTACGGGCCACACGCCCGGAGTATACAGAGCTTTCTACTTTTCATGAACCATACAGAAGATAAATTATTACATAACCTTACGAACATAATCAATATTACATAGTCACGTCATAATCAAACCAAGCAAGTCCATCCTTGTTGCACACCACCTGTCAATCACATACCTGTGGATCTGGGAAAAAGGAGAAAAGTAATGGGAATGAGCAATCACCGCTCAGTGAGTAAACCCTCTCTCCCAAAACATACTTAACATACATATTAACTTACACAAGCCTTTCGTAATTCTTCTTAGTTGAAGAGCTTTCACATAATACATCATATTCGAACCATAAACCGAGTGAAGGAATAGTCATACCAAAAGGCTTAACCTTAGAAGAAACCATAATGCGTTGACTTAACATAATAAAGTTACGTAAACCCGGAAACATAGCATAAAAGGGGTTTCACGCATAAGTTTCACTTACCGAAAATCATACATAGTAACTTATTCACGTAAATGAGGAGACTTGACTCTTAGAGGTGCTTTGTTACTGTCATCCCGAGTCGGACAAACTCGAGCGGCAACATACGCCTATCCGGACAGACATCATACTGCGCTGAGACATAATTTTCATACTTAGACTTCAGGCGGGAATCAAACCACCTTCCCTGAATCTATCATAACGTAACATATGTGATACTAGGGGAGAACTAAGCCACCATCCTTGGGTCTCAGACTTAAGCTTAAATTTTCTAGAGTAGCTCCTCCACGTACACATAGACATAAAAATAACCATTCGTACACATACATACTTATACTTATTTGCATATGTATATCTTAGGAACTTATACCATTCATACACAAACATACTTAGTAGACAAACATGCTTATACTTATTCATATATAGGTTTTATGAACTTAAAACATGAAAACATAATTTTCTTACAACTTTAGCTTTAAGGAAACAATAAGAAAGGCCCCTTAAAAACATGGTGAGTATACTAACTCACGATTCAAAACTTGGTAGTTACTAGCGTGCACTTCAAAGCTAGGATTCGTAAATAATCACCTTCAGTTGCCCTTTTTACGCTCATTATAATCTTTCAAACGCAAAAGGATGAACATGATACAAGCCAAGTTTACTAACTCATAAATCGATTTCGTGAATAGTTTAAAAGCTTTTCATAATCGAAATAAATTTGCTAACGTGTAAACTAACTTCGTAAAATACATTTACGAATTCGAAAAACGACTTCGGTTCTAACTTAAAAGTTTCGTATAAACGTAATTAGCTTGCTAAATCATAAAGCGATTTCGTTTTCAACTTAAAAGCTTTTCAATAACGTAATATATTTGTTAGTTTGTAAAACGTCTTCGTTTTAAACTTACAAGCTTCTTAGAAACAAAATAAGATTTGTTAGCACGTAAATCGGCTTCATAAATAACTTAAAGACTTCTTATAATGTAAATTGTTTACTAAATCATAAAACGACATAGTTTCTAACTTAAATGCTTCGTGTAAATGTAAAACGACTGCTAACTCATAAAACGACTTCACTTTTTAGCTAAAAGCTTCTTTTAAATGTAATATGTCTGCTAAATCGTAAATCGAAACTCGTTTGAAACATAACGTGTTTAGTTAATGCTTAATTCAAACTAAGTTCGAAGCTTAAAAGCTTCTCATAAACGTTATAAGTCTATTAACACATAAATCGACTTCCTTTGTAACTTCAAAGCTTCTTAAAACGTAATAAGCTTGTTAAGTCGTAAAACGTTGTCGTTTCTAACTTAAAAGCTTCATATAAACGTAATGCGGCTACTAACTCGCAAAATGACTTCGTTTTTAACTTAAGAAACTTCTTATAGACGTAAAACGTTTGCTAATTTGTAAAACAACTTCATTTTTGACTTAAAAGTTTCGTATAAACATAATATGTTTATTAACTTGTAAAACGACTCCACTTTAAACTTAAAGTTTCTTATAAACGTAACAGTTTTACCAGCTCTTGACGTGAAACTTCATAAAGACTCAAAAATCTATCTTGAGGCCAACTTATGAAGTAGTGCATTTTCAAACGCATTAACCCTAGACTAGGTAACCCAAGTTTGTTCGAATGAAATAGTTAGTATTTGCAAACTTCTTAAAACTAGGCTTGAATGTATACCATCACAATAAAGACTTCTTTTACCTTTAACCACCCTCTTGTATCTCAAACGATCTTTAACGATTGCAGTTAATATCAAACGCGGGTTCTCTCCTCACACAACACCGACTGTCCTCAAATCGCTCAATAGTTCCACCTCAAAACCATCCTACTACCAAACTCGGCTCAGTATCACAATAATTTCATCGTTTAGTTCATAAACCAACATTCACAGGCGTAGCATTTCTATGTAATTACCACAAACAAAATATAAACATATCCAAACTGATCTAGTAATAACCTTTAAACATAATTCAGTTTACTCCGCAATTACCTCAATCACCCAGTTAGCATCCTATGGACATAACATTCACCTGCACCCCCTTTCAGAACAAAATTTAGGCATACTGAAACTGAACTAACAGTAACTTTATGTCGTAATTTGCTCGTTTCTCAATTCTCCAAACTGATCGATTAGTAAGCTACGCATCAACTCAACATGCGATAGTCCCAAATTAGCACTCATATGAGTAATCGTTTAACCATATTAAGGCCTAACTAGCAGCGTTGATTGCTCAGGAATTCATGCATCACATTCGTGGGTTACCCAGTTCACATATACGCTTACAAATTGCTACTACATACTCAGTTTCACATACGATTTAATTGCTTAAACTTAATTTCATAAACATTATGCGTAATCTCTTATAACTCAAAATTAAAAACTGAAAATCCAAATTACCCACACATGTAATCAAATCAAACGACAATAATTCAATTCTACCAACTAGTAAACTAACTCATATCACCATAATTCAAAATCCATAAAATAGAGGGGGATTAAGGGTTTACCCACCTCGAATCTAAGCTATATGCGTGTAAAGTTGGCTAGATTGAAGCTAAATTTCGAACTCCACACACCCAGAAAATCGGCTGCCTTCGTGTGAGGTTCGAACACCACCAAACCAAAAACCCTAACTCAATTTTTCTGAGAAATCAAACACAATTAGGAAGAATCTAGGTCAAGAATGCAATTTATAGATGAAGGAGGAGTTCAAAATCACCTTGCATGCACTGGATTGAACCAGGCGTTGGCTCTGCTCCGGTCGAAACCAGCCCAACCGTGGCTGATTTTCGGCCAGTGACGCCGTGGTGTGACGTCTGGTAGCTAGGGTGGGTCTACTGGGCGCAAGGCCGGCGGCCTGCTTCGGCATGTGTGGCGGAGAAGCGAAGGAGGAGATGAGGAATAGGGGAGAGCAGGACAAAGAACGGGAAGAAGAAGAAGAAAGAAAGAGGAGAGAGAGGGGGGTCGGGGTTTCACGCGTGAACCCCCCTTTTTCCTTTTTTTTGGTTTAATTCTAGCCTACTAACCCCACACGACTATAGCCTACTGATTATTCCTCGAGTTCTCGAGCCTTTAATCCTAAACCGAAGTCCTAAATATAATCGCGGGTCAGCTTACCCACCCCCGAATATGTTTAAGATTGATTTAGTAAATTACAGAACTATTACCAAGGTTCAATAATCTGAACGTATTTGGGAATTTTTTTTATTAAAACTTCAAGGAATCGAAGGCTTGTCTTGTTGCACAACTTTAGGCAATCTATTTTTGGGATCTAAAGTTGAATAGATCAATAACTTGGACGATGTGGCAGTCGTAGGTTGGCGGATATTAAAATAAAATTTTCCAACCCAACAGGCATAATATTTGTTAAGCAAGTATGACAAAAATGCGGGTCTCACAGAAAAGAGGGGGAAATTTGAGAGTTTTAAGGAACTCTTTCATAAAGTCCCAATGGACAGAGTCAAAGGCCTTATGAAGGTCAACCTTCATAATACAGCAGGGAGGGGTGTGATTTCTCTTGTAACCTTTGGCCAAATCTTGGCATAGCATTACATTGGATAGCAGCTCCCTCCCCTTAACAAATGCTCCTTGTCCTGAGTCAATAATGTGGGTGAGGAGCTCTTTGAGCCTGGTACATAAGAGCTTTGTAATGCATTTGTAGATGACATTGCAGCGAGAAATTGGCCTGAAGTCTTGTGCCTTTTCTGAATTTGTAATCTTTGGCAATAGAATCAGCTTAGTTTGCCCATAAAAGTCTGGTAGGTGCCCTTCTGAGAAGAATTCCTTAATGGGAGAGCATACTAGAGAACCTATGTCTTACCAGCAAGCTTTGTAAAAACCACTAGGATACCCATCAGGGCCTGGGGACTTATGATTTGGGATGGAGAAGATTACTGTTTTAATTTTAGAATCCTCAACACTAGCCCTATGGTGGTCATTATTCCCCAATAGCTCTTGGTAGTACCCTATCATGACCCTTGAAACAGCTTCAAAGCCCTCAACCCTGTGATCATTGAGGTCTTTTATATGATAAATGCTTGCCATGGCCTTCCTTTGTTTAATCCTAGCCATAAACGTTCTTGTGCTTTCATCCCCAAGCCCAATCCATTTAGCTTTGCATTGTTGCTTCATAAGAGAGATAGCTGAGTGGTTGATTGAGGTATAATGATCTCTACACTTTGATTCTCTTTGTTGCAACTCTATGTTAAGAGGGTCATTCCGTAAAAGGGACTGTGCCTGTACAAGATCTTCCCTTGCTTTGACTTGCTATGCATATATATTATATTTGTTCTTATTTAGATGCTTGAGAGGATACCTAAGGCTGCTTAATATCTACTGGAGGGCTTTCAGGTGTGATCCATTACGAGGTTGTGATAGTCTATGCTTCATAATATCTTTAAATTCTCTATCATTGGCCCACATATCACAGAAAAGGAATGTGCTCTTAGGCCTATGGAGGGGGGAAAACTGAGAATCATAGGAGTCTGATCTGACAGGCCTTGTGACAGTATATGCACATGTGTGTAGGTAAATGCCTCATACCAGAGCTCATTATAAAATGCTCTATCGATTTTTGACCAAATTGTCTTATTTGTCCAAGTGAAGAAAGCCCGTTCATACTGAAACTTGCAGGTTGCATTGCTGGGCACATTCTGCAAATTCTTTAGTCTCTCCATCTGTAACCTCCACACCCCCTATTCTATCCTCTTGATGAAGCACAGCATTAAAGTCTCCAAGAATACTCCAAGGGTTCTCATGTGCATGGGAGATGGTTCTAATGTCATCCCACAGGGGGGATCTTTGCTCTTCTAAGTTTCGGCCATATATAAAGGTAATAAGGAATTTGGTGTTAGTGGAAAGCTATATTACCTCCCCATGTATAAGCTGATCAGTCATATGAACCATATTGAAATTGTAGTGCCTTGGGTGCCAGCTGACAATAACCCTTCCTCTATCAGTTGCATTTGCATTGTGAATTTAATTCCAGTTAGGGCATATTTTTCCCATCACTTGTGCTATATTTTGGGCTTAAACTTTGGTTTCCAAGAAGCCAACCATACCTGCTTATTGCTGCTGTAAGACGATCTTAATGTCTTCTTATTTATTGGGGCTATTCATACCCCTTACATTCCAGCATAAAATTTTATCTATCAAGGGCTTACCCCCCACCCATCCCCTTTTCCTGATCCTCCTCTGCATCTAATAGTGCACTAAAAGTATTAGCCATCAGTGTCTCAATTGTAGGTGCAAGGGCTCTCTGGCCTCCGATTCTGGTGCCCTGATGTCTCATTACATGTTTTGTAATAGGCTGAACAGTTTCTTCTCCACTTAGTTCCCCCCCTTATAGCTGCTGTTGATTGTCATGAGATGATACCTGTGGCTTAGCTCTCCATTCTTATCTCTGAGATGCCTGTTTTCTACAAGTCTCTTGTGTGTGGCGAAACATTTTGCAATGAGTGCATTTAATTGGTCTCCATTCATACACTACCTTTTGTCTGATAATCACATTTCTCTCATTTGCAAACTCAATGTAATCTGGGAATTGTCCCTTAAGTGGCATTTCCACCAGCAACCTGGCATACTTCAGCATAGATTTTTCCTTTGTGTATCTATCTGTTTTCAATGGAATGCCAAGGACACTTCCTATTTTACTGAGACTTTGCATTCCCCAGTATTCAATATCTAATTTAGGAAGTTGTATCCAGATTGGCAAGGAGGTGATGGCATCTATATTGATCTCCATTTCAGGGGTCCAAGCTTTCACTATGAATGGCTTCTCGTCAAAGTGGTAGACTCGCTTTTGTGCTACTATCATTGCGTCCTGTTGCTCCATAAATCTCACTAGGTATGGTCCCTTTTTGATCAGTAGGACCTTGTCAATTGCAAACCCTATCCAAATCCGTCTTACAAAACCACCAAATTACCTCATATGGAGGGTTTGCACCAAGTACACAGCAAATTACTGTGTTTTGCCAAAAATTTATCTCACTTGCAACATCATCTTCCACCAATTTAGCACATTTGGCCCCGTTTATATCAGAAGCAGGTATGAATTCTACTGACATAGCTTCATTTGGGCCAACCATGGATGCATCCCAGCTCAGATCTTTTTCAGCCACTGTTCCATTGTTTTGCAGTGGACGGCCATCAATTATCTCACGATTTCTGTTTCCATATGAATCCCTAGCTACATGTGTATCTGGTGATTGAATGTTGTCTTCAATTAGCACACGTTGAACCTTAGGCCAACCCCTTCTTCCTCCTCTGGACATGGCGCCCAGATATCTTCAGGTTTATCT